>PVJO010008736.1:0-73312 GCA_004026905.1 Hystrix cristata | reverse complement strand
CAAATTTAAAGACCCTATCCAAAAATGGGCATCTGAAATGAATAAACATTTCTCAGATGAAGAAATAAAAATGGCAAATAAATATATGAAAAAATGTTCAACATCATTGGTCATTCAAGAGATGCAGATCAAAACAACACTAAGATACCATCTCACTCCAGAAAGAATAGCTATTATCAAGAAATCAACCAATAACAAGGGCTGGCGGGGTTGCGGGGGAAAAAGGAACCCTACTTAGATTATTTTTGATAGAAAAATTGAGTTAGTCATTTCCTCTGCCCCCAGAAGTCATATTAATTCATAGACTGGAATTCAGAGAGAAAAAAATCACAGATTTTATGCAGCAAAAAATAAATTAGATTTTGATCTCTGTACCTCCACCTTATACAGTAAGTACTCCAGTTTTAAGGAATTTCCCATTTGTCTACCTAGATGTGAATTGTGCCTAAAATCTATCAAGCCAAAGCATGTCACTGTCAAAGCACTAACAAGAAGTCTGAGGATATATAGATTCTGTCCTGCCTTTGGGAGGAACTGGACAAGGACACAGCCTTTTTGGGGAAGTAAGAAGTTAGAAAAAAAGTGATTTTATACCAACATTTTAAATAATAGCGAAGGCACAGAGTTTTTATTGTCATTGTTTAAATTTTATTTTTAGTTAAAATCTAAATTCTTCAGTTGCACTTAAAGAATAGCTATAATAAAGAGGATAAACAAAAGGCAATAGATCTTCGTCACAAAAATAATATTTCAATGTTCTTGTTCATTTTAATAGAGTGATCTTCTTAATTATATAAATTTAGATTCTTGTCTTTGAATACTGCCTATCTTCCAGTAATTTTGTAAACTGCAGTTAGGTGTTTAGGTTGATATGCTAGGCTCCCCTTCTCTTTGAAGCGGCTCAGATAGGTTGAAATCATTAAAGCTAACCACAACTACTTGAGATTTAAAAATATGATGCCTTGAAAAAACTGTAAAAAGGAAATCTTTAAGTATATGAAAAACTGTCTTACTCTTTTATGCATGAAACCATTATTCCATCACTTTGCTCATTTCTTAGTTGTCCTCTAATTAAGAAGATCATCTGACTATAAATATTGTTTTCTTTACCGTACTTTATTTAGACACTTAGTTTTATTAGACATATCATTTTCCATAACTCTGAATCCAAACCCAGAAAATGAAGAGTCATGAAATAAAGCAATCCCATTTTTAGGCACAGAAAAAGTGGTAAACTTAACATGGCAACTGAAATTGTGATTCTGAAAAATGTATCTTTGAATTTCCTTTCGGGCATATACAAACTATTAAATGCTAATGATAGTCAGCTAAAATAACCTTACAAAATATAGTCATTTACAAAATGCTTCCAAAGTTTGAAAAAAGGAAACATAAATATCTTGAATCTTATTAATAAAAATACATTTATTTCATGGTTCATTGGCATGTACCCTATTTTTAAATAGAAGTCTTCATATGCTTAGTTCATTTGCCATAAGTTGTACACCTAGCAAATGTTAAAGTTAGGATGCAAACTCAGAGTTTAGAATGAATGATAACTTCTTAAACAGAATTTGAAACTTGAGAAATCTTTTATGTTTTTTGCTAATTAATTTTTAAATTTAAAAACTCAGTTAAAAACTTTAAGAAAAACAAAGTAAAAGTATACTTCTTTTTTTTTTTTTAACCAAGAACATGTATTGGTACATTGCACATATAATGATCACATTCATCATACTTGTTTTGTACCTGAACATGGTGTCTCTTGGTTCTCCCCCCTCTTCCCCTCGCCCCCTTCTGTTCCCTCCATCCCTTTTTACACCAAGTTTATTTACAATTCTCCATGATTTCCCTTTCCCCTGTCTTTCTGTTTTTTCCCTTTCTGCTTTTCCCCTTCTCTCTAGTACTCTTCTCCTTTGTATATTATCTTCCTTTTATATAATATCTATATAATACTGTCTTTATTTACAGTTATGGCTTCTCATATCAGAGAAACCATTTGAGGTGTACTCATGAGTATCTGATTTATTCCACTTATATTACTGACAAGCATGACATTATTTTACATTTTTGCAACTCTACCTCCAGTTATAGAAAGAATTGAATTTTCACATTTTCAACATTCATTCAGAGAGCCTTTGGAGAAATCCACTGTATCTTAATATGGAAGTGAAAGAAAAAGGGAACATCTTAATATTAATAAGAAAGTAGTTTTGACCTTGCAGTAACCCCAAAAATGTCTCAAGAATACCCAGAATTTTAAATGCCCTTGTGTTGGAAGATCAGTACAGTTCTGTTTTTTCCTTTTTAATCCCGTAATCCAATCCCAAATCATAATTGGCGGTTCACATATCTGCAACTAGTCTTTTCTTTGTGGGTATTTCATATTTTTTAAGGCTTCTTGAATCAGAGTCAAAAAAGGGAGCGTGGGGAAGACAAGGAGAATTCAGAAAACTACGGTTATAAAAATGTACAATAGCAATACCAGGACTGCAGAACAGAGTAGACTCAAAGCCAATCTAAATAGAATCAGACCTATGCTTGAAGCTGAACTGAATACAGATGGTATAAATGCATGATTGGATATTGATTAGCTCAAAGTCACCAACTGGAAGCTGACAGATGATTAAATATTTGCCAATGTAAGTCCAGTCCGATGACACACAGCTAAGTGAGGATATTTGCCTCTGCACTGCTGTTAGAAATCTTTACCCAGTTTTCTTAGAATGTATGTTAAAACAATTAGAAATCAAAGAAAACAAACACTCTAAAAATGATACATCTTCCAAATATCCCACAGGAAGAGCTTATAGGCTTAGTTCACCATGTCCTTGAATGCAGACACAAGTTCCGTATCGCCTCGACACTCATGACGTAGTGGTTAACAGGTTAGTCTTTCTAGACCTCAGTGAGTCTAAATGATGACAGGACGATGTCTAACATTTTAAAAACTGCAATTCACAATGTAACAAGTGGTAGAAAATACAGGACATATTATAATACATGTGTGATATTACTAAAAGAAAATAATAAAATGGATTTATTACCTTCATTTTATTGGAAGAGGTTCTATTTTATCCTAATTTTTGGCATAGCATCACAATCTTTTCAAAATGTGTATCAGAAAATGATGGAACCACTTATAAATTTGATAGTAGTATGAATCTTGCTTTTTCTTTGGTGAACAGAGAATGGGAGGATAGTGACTAGTTTAGAAATTCGCCACTGGGTATTAAGGCAGTATGAAATGGGACACGTGTCTTATGAATGGGAAAGATTATAAAAATGTCTCATGGAGTCAAAATTCATTTGTATAGTCAGAGAGCGGGAACACATAACCACAGAAAGAAAAAGGGGATTCTATGAGGAATGGAGAACCGAGAGAGATCACAGAAAAATTCATTCTCTGTGACTAGGGGACAACTCAACTCCACATATCCATCACTTTATGCAATAAACGGAAGGGTTCTATTTTAAACAAATCTATCAGTGTGAGCCCTCATTTTAAAATTTCCTGTCTTGGACTTTTAAATAGAAGCTTTCAAATGCTCAGTAAGGTCCTATGCTACATATTGATATTCTTCATGTTATATTTCAATGAATACATGAAAATCATATCTAAACTCAGTTTTATTAGTGGTATTTTCCATAAGGATCAATGACATGATTATGGATTATCCCTTACTTCAATTAATTAACTGAAAATAATACAAGTTATGACCAATTAGAGAAAAAACATGTCAAATAAATAAAAACAGAAGTCTGAGATTACTTAAAACATAAGATTAATAGTGTTTGTTACTTCAAAATTCTGCTGTTACATGTCCTCCACTTCTCTTTAGTTTAAATGTGAATTTCATTCCATGTACTAATAGACTCCTATGTGCTCATCAAAACAATTCTGAAACTTTCTACTAAGCTTTCATTTGGAATGAATGAGTTCTGTAACACAAAAAGAATGGACAGTTCAACATTCCCATTTGAGAATTCCCAAAATGAATGTCAAATCAATGCTGATAATGGTGTGAATTTTGGTAGACTGTTGTGACAATTTCATAAGAGAACAAACTCAAATTTCTTAAAAGAAAATGAGCATCAAAGTAGATGAATTACCTTTTATTAATCTCCACTCAAGAGACAAAGCCCAACCCTTTCTCACGATATTTCTCTTTCAGCAAATACACACTGACCATATATATATACACACACACATATATATATGCTAATCAAAAAAAGATGAAAAGGAATAGATACAAAAGAAAAAATATTAAAAATAATAATAATAAACCCCTGCCCTCATAAGTGAACATTTTAGTGGGAAAAGGCAGATAATAAGTAAAACATACAAATATGCTAAATAGTGATACTTGCTAAGGAAAAAAAAATAGAGCAAGAAAAAGAAAGTGTGGAAATGAGAAAAGGGGTTGAGCTTTCAGACAGTTAGTCCAGGAAAGGTCTCACATTTGAGTGGATGACATCTGAGTTGAGATCTGAAGAGCTATAGAAATAGCTGCCAGCATTCCCGTCAAGAGAAAAAACAAACTTCTTCCCCAGCATATCACCACAGTTCTACTGTAACTACTTCTAAATGTTCCTGTGTGCTTTTTCAGACTATTCAGTTCCTAGTGGTAGGAAACACATCTTATTCATCTTTTTCTATTACCAACAGAAAGGAAGTACCACTGATACTCAAACAAAAGGTAGAAAACTCCAGTTTAGTTCTTTTAAGCACATGAAAGACTTTGTAAATATTGTAATATTTAATTAGAAACCGTATACTCCAACTCACTTTTTCAATGTATACTCCTAGAAATAAATAAATCTTTATTTCCTAAAACACTTATTGGATAAATGACTTCTCTACTTGGCATTTAGAATGACATTAATTGTGCACCATTTCTCTCATTCTTAGGAAAATACAGAAAATAATCATTCAAATGACTGTGTTCTGTGGTTGGAAAAGGTACTAGATTCAGAAAGTGCAGGATCTGGGCTGGCCATGGAATTAGCACATTTTTTCGGAGGAAAGAGCAAGGTCATCAGTTCCTTTGGTAGAGATAATTCAGATAGGGAAAATTTCATTTGAGGATAATTAAACAGGTATAGCCAAAGAAACAACTAAAAAACAGTTCATATTATAAAAATACACTCATGCATATAGAATTGAAATATAATTTTGTCTGTGTAAAAGTAGAAAAGGTTTTGCAAAATGTTTTCCTGTAAACTTGAGAAGAATATTAAAACCATTGATGTACAGCTAGATTTTTTAAGAGGGATGAAAGAAGGGAAGACTAACACAGAAAACAAAAAGAGACTCCGGGGTGGAAAAATCAACCAAGAAAAGAGAAAGGACTACGGAAGAGAAAAACTAAAAGTATAGAATTGGGCCAACACTTGGACAAATAAAAGACAAAATTGGAAAAGGTTAAAAACTAGATGAGACATGTGGGGCGGAGTAACATAAGTGACTCTTCCTATATACAGAAGAAAAAAACAAATATAAAAAGGTCAAGAAGCAAATAACAAATACTGATAAAATAACGGAAAACAATACAATTATACATGATTCCAAATATTTTAGATTACAGAAAACAGATCCAAATTATTAATACAATTAAAGAAAAATATCAATGAAAAATGACTGATACTGTATAGTCTAACAAATGTTGATTATAAAGTTTAATGAAAAATCCAAAAAGCAGCAGATAGAAAAAGAAACAGTAACAGGCTGGTTTCACACTGATGCTATGAGGAAGTCAGTGGTTTAATGTGACAGAATTTTAGAAGAAAATGTTAACAATCATGAATTGTATACACATAAACTGCTTCTTCATCCATGCATAAAGTCGAATTTACATTGGAAGGTATGTTTGGGATCAGAAATAACAGCACTAATGAATCAAATTAAATAGTCCAAAGCAGTAGATAATTTAGAATTAAAAACCAAACATTATTATATGAATGGATTCATAACTTTTCTCTCCATAAGAATAAATAATCAAGTTTATATAAAAGTCATCCACTGAGCAATTCTACAGTTTAAAACATGAGGTTAAATCCTGTGATGTTACCTTTAGCTGTTTCTAGAAATAACTCTTGAGCACACACCCTTTGTCAAGAGTGCAGATGGAATCTTTTTCCTAAGCTGGTAGAAGATTAAAACATGAAATAGTGCTTTTATTTTCAGACACTTGCAAATAATACCTAAACTATGCAGTTCTGCTATTAGGATCAATGAATTATTAAACTACAGTTTTGTTTTGTTTCATTTGCCTCTTGTAAAGTTATTACTAGCTATGCACAACATAAAATACTTTTAATAGTGAATAAATTTAATTCGTGTTTTTCTCAATTAAAAAAAAATTTACTTGACCCACTGTACGTCCTTGATGTTAACTGAGAAATAGCAATAAATCACTTAACGTGATATCACATCTTTTCATCTCTTCTTTAATCTCCAGATATGTTGTTCCTTCAGTAACTATGAGATTCAACATAAAGCCATAAAAGCATTCAGAAGAACAGTATGTTTTAAAAGAATGCCAAAAAAGAGTAAGTATTTGATATATAAAATTATAGATGATTTCAATGTGCACATTTTTCAAAGTCAAAATTTTGTTCTCATAAATAGAAAACAAGACTAAAAGATCGATATCTTAAAAGTGTGCATATAGAGTAAAATCACAACTAAGTAAGATTGAAAACCTGCACATAAAGTACTAGGAGTAGTTTTCTCAAGATGTCAGACTCGTGGGTATTTTTATTTTAAAAGTTTATACTTTCTTATATTTGTCAAATTTTCCACAATAAGTACTGTATCTTTTTTTTTTTTTTACAATGTAGAAATGCACTAATGGAAAGAGGATAGTATTTTTTCTTGTTTTGTTTTTTGGGTTTTTTTTTGGGGGGGTGCTGGGGATCAAATCCAGAGCCTTCTGTTTGCTAGGCAAGAGCTCTACCACTGAGCTAAATTCCCAGCCCTAAGAGCACACTCTTTTTAATGTTAGTCTCCTTTTTCATCGCTGACTGGACCCGGTGGCATTTTGGAAGTTGTCATCAGAGCCATCCACAGAAACTTGCTTGCATCAGTTTTGTACATCCTTCTGCTCAACTGAATTGCAAACCTCTAAAATAGTAAATCTGGCCTGGTCTTGCCATTGGCAGGACTCGGCACATGAGTATGAATCCAGGCCCACAATTTATACAATTCAGTAGTAAAACTATATAAAAACTATGCACCTGTAGTAGTTAAAACTATAAACAAACTGTAAAATGATATATATTTTATCCTATTATGTTAGCAAATACACATTCCTATGGATGATAATTTTAAAAATGCATATCAAAATATCATTTTGATAAGACTCAATAAGGATATAGGCAAGCCATATGTGGTGAGTCTTTGCATATGCTCAATTGTTGTGTGGATTAGATACTAATGTTAGAATTCAGAAATACACATACACTATGTATCATTTTTATAAATTGTTATATATTTATTTTGAAAAAGCATTACTCTTGCTTCATTTTAGTTAAATTATTAATCAAGACTTTCACACAATAAGTAAATGTAATTGTAATGAAAGTATATGAAAAATTAATACAGTTCAATAAAAAACGTAATTGAAAGTAAATGTAGATTGTTTAAACATCAAAATGCTTTTCGCATGCATTTATGTTGTTCTAAAATTTTAAAAACTCCCACTAACATAAAAAGAAAAGGCAGAACATCAAAATTTTTATGAACTTGATGTAAAAATTATTTTAGATTTTAATTTTATGACATTTTAAATTTAAATCATTATTTTTATAAAAATGGAAACAGGACTATGCACAAGTTTATCACTTAGGTTCCCTCCACCCGGTTGCCTATCTATTAATTGGTATTGTGCTTTATGTACTAAACTTACTTACATTCGAATTTAAGAGTAATATGAATGGTGACTACTTAAAACTGTTCCTCAGGCAGGACAGGCAGCATTTGCAGAAACGGGTCCTACTTCTGAGTACTTTGGGTTCGCATATGTGAACACAGAGAGACATAAGTAATGGGTTTTCAGTATTCTTGGGAAATAGTGTTTTATGTAAGAATCAAATGCATTTCAGTTATCCAAAGAAAGGATCTTAAAATTTAACTAATTCTACCTTAGTTTGTAGTATTTCTTCCTTTCAAATTTTCTCTCTGCTCTGAAGCATCATAACAGTCTCTTATCATCACTAATAGTTGCAGCCTCCGTATTTTCAAAGGATTTGATTGTTCCTCTTCTGTTTCAATAATAGATGACAAAATATGTAGCGTGGTTCTCTTGGTGGTGTCTGAGTGGTATTAGTCATGACAGCAAATGCTTAAAATTATGTGCTGTGTTGAGAAGCACCCACGTGTTATTAATAAAATGTATTCTTTTCTATCAAATCTCCATCATTTGGGAAAATGAATCTGCACTGACCTGCACACAGTGTCAGAGAAACCATGCCTTATGCGCCTTGCCCACAAAGTTACTAATCACCATTGTATGGAACACTAAGTGGCTCATAACTAGCATTTGTTGAATTAATTGGAAACCCATGAATAGAACAATAAAGAAGTTTTTGGAGCAAATACCACATGGGAAAGGTTCTCAAACATATAATATATACTTTTTGGAAAACACCAAATAGATGAATAACCTGAGTTAAGATACGTAACTAAGTTTTTAAGATTGAGTAAAACAATAAAACAAATGAAGATAAGAGCTGGGAGCTTCCTGCAATGTTTCCTCTATTGTTTAGAATATATGCCATACATCTGCACTTCCTAGCATTAAAATGATAAAAATATGCCATTGAAACTTGTATTGCAGCTGGGCCAGGTGGTACACACTTGTAATCCCAGCACTTGGGAGGCTGAAGCAGGAGGATTGTTGTGAGTTTGTTGTCAGCCTGGGCTACATAGTGAGTTCAAGGACAGCTCGAACTACATAGTGAGACTCTGTCTCAAAACAAAATGAAACAACAACAAAAATCTTGTATTACAAAAATGATAAATTTAAAATCAATAGTCCCTTTTAAAAGCAAGCCTAATTTTACTTCTGAAAGGGAATCAGTTTACACTATATGTGCAAAGTATGTATCCTTTTGTGAACCTGAAACTTGGATCTTTCTTATGCTAGAAATATCTTGAATTTTGTAGGTTTGTACCATTGCTCAACATAATTGTGTTTCTAAGAGAATCTCTGAAATTTAGTAGAGTAGCTTCTGAGTAAGAGAATGGATTGTCAATCTGTTGATAAAAGTATCAGGCAATGTCACTCTACTGTGTTCATACCTCAAAAAAATCTCTATTTTTACTCCAAAATGAGACATGATCTGTAAACTATGTGTGCATCTCAAAATGATTTCACTGAAGCCAATGTAGATTTTCCATAAGGTAATTAAATTCCTCAGAGGCTTTTCTAAATATAATTCTTAACTTGGACAGTATTTTATATTCTCTTTAAAAGAACACCTGATAGAAATAAAATAAGAAAGGATTTCCTCTTCAGTCCCCAGTGACATGCAGGGAACTGATTCTGTCCCTGCTTGAGTCAACAAAAGATACTAATGGAAATAATGCATCTTCGGATACTCTATTTGCTAAAATGACAAAAATAGTCTTAGGGTATAAAAAGAAAACAAGCTAGAAAAGTTTGAATTTCAATATTTTCTTGTGAACCTTAAGAATTATAGTCATTAAGTATGTATTTTGATAATAACTTCCTAGAGATATATATTATGTGAGCCAATGTCAACATATTTCTATTTTATATCTCTATTTTAAATGATTCTAAAACAACTTTCTTCACAAAAAATGTTTTATTTTTACTCAAAACTTTTAGTGCCACCCGGTAAAATAACTTTTTCGTTAACTGAAATTCCAGTCAAATGATTTGTAAAATTCAATTCTGTCAGTTTTTTATAGCTCATAATGAAATGGATGAAATGGTCTGCCACAATGTGTGTTTTCTATAAAGAAGACTAGTCATATAATCACCGTTAAATAGACGAATGATGTCAACAATGTTAAAACTGTGTTGGTTAATATATAATACTCTCTAGCAGGTTGGTACCAGCCAGTTGGTACCACATGTGGTGGATTCTGCAAGTCGTGAAACAATACGGTATTATTTCTGGTACCTGTTGGCACAAGTTGGATAGCCCATCTGACCTGGGAGTGAAGATCACATAGTTTGCTGCCACCCTTCTACCCTGGGTAGAATGGTGGCTCTAAAAAGATATGTTTACATCCACATTCCCGGAATATTATTAGGAAAAGTGGTATTGCAGATGAAGGTAAGGATCTTGAGCTAACGTATCATGGGAGGCAGGAGATCTGAGACAGACAGGAGAAAAAGAGACACATGGAAAGCTCATGTGAATGTGCACAGAGGATCAGAGTGCTTCAACCAGCAACAAGCAATGCTGCTAGCTACTAGAAATTGAGAGGCTCCGGACAGCTTTTCCTAGGGCATCTTAGGACAGTGCTACCCATCTGACCTGTTGTATTTATTTTAGACTCATTGCCAAAACTAAGAGAGAAAAAGAAAAAACGTTTTGGTTTAAACCACAGCATTTGTAGTAATTTCTCACAACACCCTTTGGAAACTAACATATATCTTGTACTTTTTATCTTCATAATAAGCTAACTCAACAGTTTTTTTTTTTCAAGAAGATTATTTGATAAGTGTTATGGTTTGTGTTTAGATGTCTCTCTAAAGCTTTATGTGGTAAGAGATAGTTAGATCTAGAGTGTGGGCTGTCTTGAGGGCAGGTAGTCTAGATAGATATAGGAAGAAGCTTAACTAGCTGTTTGTTTATATTGTTGATTTGTATATATTTTTTTCCTCACTTTACTTTGCGGCCGGCTGCGAGTCCGCCACGCCAGCCCCGCCGCCTCAGACCCAACAGACTATAGACTGAAACCTCTACAGACTGTGAGCTAATAAACCTTTCTTCCCCTAACTTTGGGTGTCGGGTATTCTGTCCCAACAACGAGAGAAAAGTAACTAAAATAGAATTTGGTACCGGGAGTGGGGTCGTTACTGAGACTATACTTGACCATATAGTTTAACAGCCTTTAGAGTTAGATTACGAAAAAGAAAAACATTAAGAAAACTTTAAAAATAAAAAAAAAATTACGGCTCAAGAGGTTTCTACTGAGAAAAAAGACTGTGTTGGCTGTTAGACTCCAGACCATATATGTTATAGCCTCACAAAAAGTTTGTCTAAATTTTGCTTATATCCAGAGACTTTGCCTAAGACTGAGATTAAAGACGACAGACTAATTAATCTTACAAAAAAAATTTCAAGACAGCCTAATGTTGAGACGGTGACATGGCTATTATTGGGGGCTTTCAACCAGATTTATGTTAAAAACCAAAAACAAACAGCCCAACAAAATGATTCAAAATATTATAAGTTTACACATAAAAGAAACACCAGTAAAGTTATAGCCTACAAAAATAGAATAAAAAAGAGACTCGTTACTAAAGAAACCAACAAAGAAAAACTAGATATTTCAAAAGATAGCCCAAGGACATCACAAGAAACAACAAAACTCCAGCCTTTACAGCCTCAGAGTTAAAAAGATAAAAGACTTTACTTTAAAAAAAATGCCCCAGAGCGCCACGTTCCAGAATGGCGACAGCCTAAAAAAGTTGTTCCTCGAGATTTAGTTCAGAACACTCAACAATCCAGACACATGACCACCACAGACAAACAAAAAAAAAGCCTAGTTTCTGCTCCAGCTGACAACAGACCCTGGCGTCATCCTCATGGCCCTGGTTTTAAGTTCGTACAAAATACAAGAGTTGTGGGGTCAAGAAGGCTTCCACCCAGATTTCAGAAGAAGGCCTGGAAGGCCAGGCAGTGTGCCCCTGAGAAGACAGTGTGTAAAGCTATAAAGGTAAAGCCAAAGATACACTAAAGACCCCAAAAGTTTAGAGAAGCCAAAAATATAGCTCGCCTAAAAAAAACTACATCGAGAGAGCAGAACCAGCCCAAGAGAGAAGCCATGAGAGCTACTACCACTAGAAGTGCCATAGAGACAGAGCCACCCAAGCCCCTTAGAACTACAAGAGCTTCTTGAGGAAGGAGGGGAGATAAATTGTTAAGATGTTGTATATTGAAAACATACTTCTACCCTTGTTCAAAAATAAAATTCAATCACATGATTAAATTCATTACATGGTATCCAACAATGTGATTAATAAGTTAATTGAGTGATCAACATGCTTTAAAAAAAAAAAATCACAGAGAAAGAAAACAAGGATTCCCCAAATCGCAAATTAGTAAATTCTGCTAGTGGGGATTGTCAGGAAGGAATGATAACAGAGAAAGAAGACAGTGGCCCCAAGCCACAAGCTGCACTGCAGCAGCGTGTGAAACTTAACATCTAGAAATTGTGCTTCCCAGATTCTTGAAAGAAGCCTGCCTATCGTTTAGCACTCTTCAGTTCTGAAACCATGTCTCCAGGAATGGTAATCTGCTTTCAACTGGGGATTTCCCCTTCAGCATAAGAGTTTGTACACTATACACACGAAAGCCAGTTTCATTGCAAATAAAACATTTGACTCTCGTGTTTCTTAGAAAATACACATCATCCACCAGCTACTTCTGTGGATCAAATTAAAGCTTTGTCCTTATACAAGAGGAGAAAAATTTTGAGAAACATTTCAGGGAAAACTAAAACTCCAAACCATTAAAACAATCCCCCAAATAATAGGCAGAACTTAACCAGAGTCCAAGGAAATAAAGTTAATGGAAGAAATTAAGCCAGTGGAAGTAACATATTAAAATAAGTAAGTAAAGAATAAATTCATAGTAAAGCACATAAAATGAAATAAAAAATTTAAAATATTAAAATAAGCCATTATTAATTTATATTTGTGTATTAAGATACTAAATTCAATAAGTGAACTCTATAGGAAAGAAAATAAGTAAAAATATTAAATAATGAAAGCTTTATTTACGAGAGAAATGACACAACATCCCATTACAAAGTAAAAAAGAATGGCTTTTTTTTTAGCTTTTAGTTTCTGGAACACAAAATCATACTCTGCACCCTCCCACACAAAACAAAACAGAACAACAATAATAAGGAAAGATTTCTTAAAATACACAACGGAGGGCAAATGGGATGGAATTATGCATGAGATTAACAAACTAGAAGAACAGGCAAAATTATTATTTGAAAATAGAAATGAAATACTATGAGGTACGGCATAAATGTATATCCATGTCTCTAAAACATCATTTGATTAAAGTATTGTAGTATGTAAGAATGGGTGTGATGGGGAGGGAAATGAAATAATTTTTTTTTAAATCTATGAAAAAAGGTTAGTCTCTAGACTGAAAAGACCTACCAAATGAAAAAGAAAATTTTAAAATTATCTATAAAAGTATGTATTTATGTGAAAATGCTGAATGAGGAATAAAAAAGGAAATTTTCAAATTTTCAGAAAAAATATACACAGAGATAATAATCACACTAATGTTCAATTCTTTCTTTTCAATCTTGACCTGAAATGAGCTAGTCTAGACTTTAACTTCCACCTTTACGGGCTGTCTCTTTATTGTTTGACTTGTAAGGTCATTTCCACATGTACCCTGACTTCTCTTCCTGACTTCTATTCTCATTTCATGCCTGTTCACTTTTGATTCCATAAATTTCCACTTTCTGGAAGTGCTATTGGTAGTGAGGATTGTACTCCAAGTTCCAGGTTCTTTCCATCACCATCAAAGAACTGGACAAGAGGGGCTGAGTGCGGTGAGAAAGTTTATTTAAATAGCCGCTTGGAGAATGGAATCGCAGTTGGGCAGTTGGGGGTCGGGGGGCCGCTAGAGAGGTAGCTAGGGAGGAGCTGGCCGGGCTCCTGGCCTCGCCTCTATTTACTTTGTTTAAATTCGCGTGAGAGTTTTCTGCTCCTGTGAAAAGGGCCTTTGGATTTCGCACCCAGGCTGAGGTCAGGTCCAGGCCACTCCCTTAGCTCATGCCCTGCTTCCCAGCCCCGCCCTGCTCCTACCTCACAGTGGTTTCCTAATCTGATTACTTGCTTTGATCAGTCTCTTCCCATTAGAAAGAAAATAAGGACAAGGAATAAATGCATGTTTATTAATATTAGGGAAAGGTAGATATTATAAAAATATATGAAATAATCATGAGGTTTAATATATTACCAAATATATTTTAAATGTTTCTAATTACAAGGTGAAAAATATATACATAAATCAATTTTTATTCATAAATTAAATCAGAGTTTTAGATATTGTATGGTGTCGTTCAGGGCAAAAACATAATTTTAAAAAGTTGAGTGTTTAGCAATTTTGATTCATGGAAACATTTTTTTATAGAGAAATATACTTTTTCTTCAAGTAGTCATACTAATATTGCAAAAAACAATGTTTTTGATTTCAAAGATGATTTCAAGGTATTCGCCATAGGAAAAAAAACTAGAAGTTGTATAAGGAATATTATTAAACCAAAAGTAAAATGCAACTCAAATTTAGTAAAATTAACTTAAAACAATTTAACAAAAAGTGCTCCCAAAACAATAAATTTGCAAAATTTTAGAATACTGTACTCTTAATGTTTAAAGAAAAAATAAAGACAAATTACAGAAATTTTGAAAATAAAAGACATTAAAAACACCACCACTGAAAATTTTGTTTTGTCAAAGTTGTACTCAACTGAAAAATTTCAGTCTTAAATATTTGTCATAAAAGTAGAAGTCAAAAATAAATGAAATAAGACTTCACCTCAAGAAATCATAGGGAAAAATACTGAAGAACCAAAATAAATGAAATAATTAAAGATGGGAGAAATAGTAGTAGACATAATAAGGGAACAATAATAGAGTCAAACCAAATCAAATGTAAACTTTAAAAAATACCAACAAAACGGAGAAAAAGTGTTTAAGATTTGTTAAAAAAAACAAAACAAAAAAACAAACCAATAAGCTGCACTAGCAATAGGGAAAAGGACATAATTATAAGAATATTTTTAAGAGTTAAAAAAAAAAGTGTAACCTATTAATATGGAAATTTTACATTAGCAGATGATTTCTTATAATGTCTTAACTACCGAATTGACAAGAGAGATAAAAATAATAGGGCAAGGTTTAAATAAAATTAAAAGAATAGTCGAAGACCTCCAACCTCTAAACACTTGATTTCAGCACTTACTCCTAATACGATGTGATGTTACATTTTCCTACTATATTATCAACAATAATCAACTAGAAATAATGTGAGAATCTAGGTTAATAATCATATTTAAATATACTTCAACCAGCATACTGACAATTTTTTTTAAAGTTGAGATTCTAGAGAAATAGAATTATCACAGAGTAAAAGTTTTAGTCCTTTTGAAGGACAGCTGTAAATGCACATCTTCTTGGTCTTAGAAAAGATCTATCACACAGGAATTCTTCAGCATTTATACACAAAGAATGTTAATCACAGCATTATTTGTAAAAATGAAAAATTGAAAAATATTAAATGTCCATAAATGATTAATAGTGAAATAAAGTATGGTATGTTTATTTTAGAAAATACTTTGAAGATTTCAGGAAGCATGATTCAATTTAAATAAATTTTTAAAAATATATCTATTAATTTATAAATTTCTATGATGTCTATTTGAATTCTGATGTTTTGGATCATGGTACCTTACTTCTCTTTCATTAATTCAAATAAGTCTGATGTGAGACACACAGAAGAAAAAGTACAGAACGCAAACCAGACTCTTAATGCCAGGAATGGTTTAGGGAGGCCCAAAAAGAAGTATAATTGGCCTTTATTTAGGGTTCTTAGCACAGAGCTTCTAAAACTCTTGGGATTTCCTCATAGGAATGCCTGACTATCTTTTGTTATTCATGATAAGCCCCATATTAGAAACAAAAGCAAAAAGCCTGAGTTTGTACTAATGAGACAAATTAGATTAGGATACCTAGATAGCCTCAGAATTGAGCTGGTCTCTGGGGTTTCTCTTTCACTCTCCACACTCATTGACCTCCAAGAAAAAGAAGACAGCCTGAAGACTGAGCTCTATAATTGGATTTGGATGAGCGTTCAGGGGGTGAAGAAGTCGAGGTAGCCAGAGTGCAGCCTACCGCGTGAGACCACAGCTGCCCAGGCACTTCGGCACCCCCATACTATGCTGGAATAGCCTTTGCATTTGGCTGTTTCTGAATTGTGTCCATTTGAAGGAAACCAATAAATGTAAATAAATTGTCTTCCTGAATTCTGTGAGGCCTCTTGTCAAATTATCAAAATTTAAGAAAAGGTTTTAGGAAACCAAATTACAGTAAGGAGACAGTTTGAAGTACGGGTGGTCCAAGACAAGTGATTAGGATTTGAATCCAGGACAGTCTTGTGAGACTGAATCTCTTAAATCTAGGAGCTGCGCTGATTTCCATTTGTGACAGAAATGAATTGCATTGTTGAAAACTCAGTTTGTGTCTGGAGAATCAGAGAAATTTTGTTTTGGAAAACACCTCAAATAAAGATATCAAAAAGGGATTTGCACATTTTATTTTCTCATACTTGTATGCATATTCTCATTTATTTATTTTAAATACCAAGGTTGTATTTGCTTTCTGTTTTATTCTTAAAATTTTATTGTGTTAAGAATATGCTGGGGGATTGGGGATTTAGCTCAAGTGGAAGAGCGTTTATCTAGGCCCTGAGTTTGATCCCCAGTAACAATAAATAAATACATAAATAAAAGAAATATGGTGAGTGTAGTTTCTAATTTTTTATCATCTTTGACGCTTTCCCTCTTAGTAGCGTTTTAGCACCTCATTAGTGACTCTAGTAACAATTACTTCAGCATTGCTTTACTAGGTACATGAAATGAAATAAAGTTCAGTAGTGATTAGTAAAATGATATAAAAAGTTTAAAAGTGATGATGAAATGAGCAATATCGCTAAGCAAGCCAAGATTCACCAAGTGCCCTACGAAAGCAAGCAAACAAGCCGTCCTTACGCAGCTGACTAAGCGCTCGTCCGATGGGACGTGCTCATTGGCTTATGCCATTCGGTTCTCATCAGGGAGTTCAGGCCAGCAGAGGAGACAGGAAAATTACATGCATGCTGCCAAGGTGAAATTTGAAGAATTGCGATTCTGAAATTATCATTAAGACTCATGTAAGGTTAATACATACTAAACAGATTTAAAAATGTGTATACTCCAAAAGTTAGGAGACTCTAGCCTTAAATCCAAAAATCTTAACATATTTTTAAAAACTTATCAAATAAATCTAATATAGTTTTAGAGACTCCTTCGTATAAAAGATAATGACAATGACTGAATAATGCTTATGCCCATAATTATTCTTTTTTTGTAGACTCAGCATTAAGGAAATCACATTAAGCCTTCCTAGGGATGAGATATGTAAACAAGAACACATTTACCTTACATAAAATAAAATCTTCACTAATACTTCTCATTGCCTGAAATGCAAATCAAAATTCAAATTTGTATATTATCATAAAGTAATCTTTCCTTGACATGAAAGGCAAATCATGTCAGGTACCTGGTATTTTAGTAGGGATACAGAGTCTTGCAAACTAGCTAGAGTGACCTCCAAAGCCTTCTGAACTTGACTTTTAATCATCACAGAAAATTGTCAGCCATCAGTAGAAAATCCCAACCAAAGAATTCCTAGAGCTTAGTCTGCTTGATAAGAATGCAAAGCAGCTCACAGGCTCTCTTAGTCTAAATAAGAGTAGTATACTAATATTTTAAAGACATTAGTCGGATTTCTAAAATCTGTCAGCTTTCTGAATCAGTACATTTACAACTTCCTGAAAGATAACATTTATCAGTAAACAATATATAATATAGTTCTTTAACTTTGCCTTCATATATAAAGTTGACTGAATTTTCAAGACAGGGTCTCACTGTACAGTTCAGGCTGGCCTTGAACTTGGTATGTAGCATAGGCTGGATTCGAACTGTTGCTGATCCTCCTGCTTCAGCCTTCCTTTTTTCTCTCTTAAGATTTTAACCAAATCACCTTTTATTTTTCTTAGGGTTTTGATTTTCTGAATAATTAAGAATTATAAATGTACATTATGTGAAAATAATAATAGTAATTCAACACTTAAATAAAATAAATTGATAAAAATTATATGAATAGTCTCAAATAACTAGTGGCCAAAGCTTGTAAGATAAAATACATGTATTTCTTAATCACATGAAACTTGGAAACCTTTTCACGTATTAATCTGCTAACTATAATAAAAATTCACATGGTTGGAGAATTAGAAACAATTTATTGAATATATTGTAAATTAAACTTTGCTTATTACTGTTATTCACATAAGTGTTCAGTCAATATAACATTTATGAATTATAAATTTACCAGATATTCTGAACTATTGTGAGCCATGTCCAGCACAGAAAAAAATAAATATGTTTGACACACATAGCAGAACTTTACAATTTATGATCCTGAAAGGTAAATTCCATACTATGTAAGCTTCACTTTCTTAATTTTTAAGTCATCATTAAATATTCTTCTCTACTTTCACACCTGGTCTTTTTCAGATTAGTGACTTTATTCATTCGTCCTAAAATTCAACACTCTATATATTTAATCTACTTAAATCCATTCATTTTATTATTTATAAAATAAATAATCATTAATTCTGGAATGTCAAAGAAAATGTGACTTAAAAGATAAATATGCACTGAAGCAGAAGTACTTTTTAGTTTTACTCTTCTTATCAAAGATAATTTATCTCTCATATAAGTTAAGACTGGTATTTGTTTATAATAAAGAACATATTGTTCAGTCTTTCTCCTCCCCTGTCACTGTTTCTAACTTCCAGTTCTTACCAATCTTACACTTAGTACCAAAAGCCATCGTAGGTTCTTTGAGGCAGTTCTTTGATGTAATCGTATAAGACAAATTTATTTCTAAATTCAAAGCAAAATAAGCATTTTAGCTCAGTGAAAATGCTTACTCACAGCAATAAATGTTTTATCACTAGATTCTTCACTAGCAATGAAAAGTATGCTCTTGTTACCAAAAAGGTCAGTGATTCCCAAGTAAATAGCTCCCTCCGCTGGTTCAACCATCATTATACTGTATGTGCTAAAGTAAATTTTTCTGAGTTCCATAAGTAGTACTGAATCTAGAGATCGCTGGAAATTGTAAACTATGTTTCAGCTGGCAGCTAAGAGGGATTAATGTCTGTAGATTACTAAAACCTCAATGAAAATGAAATGAGACAAAGAAAACATATATTAATTCATACAAATACTCAAATTCCTTTCAAGGAGAACAAGACCAGATATTGGCAAACACACTTTGAAAATTATCTTGAAAATCTCAGGGAAATTGGTGAGATTCCAAAGTAAGAAACAAGATCTCTAAACTGCCATCAAAGCCGTTACTCTAATTACTGGACTTCCGCTGATTGGTTATTAAAATTTAGGGGTTGAATTGAATTGCGTAGCTAAGTAATGGAATAATTATTTGCCTTTCGTTTATAAAACCCTCATCCATTCCTAAAATATATGGGTATTTTCGGTTTGAGAGAATATTCATTATTAGTGCAAGATGCTTGTATTTCTTTGTCATATGTATCATCCAGTCCTCTGTGGTTTAATGATGTCTCTCTACAGTGTTCACATGTTGAAAATTCAGTCTCTAAAAATTTAATGTTGCTGCTATTTGCAGATGGGGTTTAGGGTCGGTGATTAGAGTCAGAGGAGGTCATAAGAGTAGTTCATTCCCTCGTGGTAGTAAGGGAGGTTGGAGGGAAAGGAGGGACAGGGGCTGAAAAATGAATTTAGATGTCTCATGTACATGTACCAATTCCACATAGCTAATGTGAACATTATGTACTGTAAACACGTACTAATAAGGAAATGATCTGAAAAAAAAAAAAAAAAAGACAGAGCGAGATCTGAGCTCAGCATGCTTGCTCTCTGTGTGTTTTCTCCCTTCGTTCACCTCACCACCCAGTAGGAAGGCCCACACCAGAGCCCAGAACCTTGTGATGGGACCTCCCAGCCTTCAGAGCTAAGAGAAATTAATCTCTCTGTAATTTTCTCAGGCTGTGGTGTTTCATTTTAACTACAGAGAATGAGCTAAAATACAATCCTACCTTTTATTTACAGGTGAGGTTGTTCGCAAAGATAAAATAGTTTACTAAACTTTTCCTCACATCAGCATGGATCAGCTCACCTGATGGCTATTCTGGTATCCTTTGTGGTTCCTAAAAGTTCCATGTCTGTATTAGAGGCATCAGCAGCACCAGGGACTTGTTAGAAATGCAAATTCTTGGGTCTTACCCTAGACATAGCAGTTCAGAAACTGGGAAGTGGAGTGAGAGGCAATCTGGTTTCAAGGAACTCAAAAAATGATACTTGTTGCAAATAGGTAAAGGTGGGTGAATGGAAGGGATGGGAGGAGAAGAGGGGGGAAGAGGGGGGAAAGCCAAGATGTATCATGTACAGGTACGAAATAACCATGTTGATTGTGATCATTATGTACACAATGTACCAATACATGTTCTTGGTAAAAATAAAAAAATAAAAAAAATAATGCTGAGGTACTATCAAGTTTGAGAACTTTATTCTAATAAGTGTGATCAAAAATTTAAAGGTAAATTATTTAATAGAATTGATGACAGAATTTTTTTTTTTTTTTCTTTTTGGATGACGGTACTGAGGATTGAGCCAAGGGGAATTCGTTCTGTACTACATCCAAACCTCTTCTTCATTTTGAGACTGTGCTGCCCAGGCTGAGCTTGAACTTGTGAACCTCCTACCTCGACCTCCCAAAGTGCTAGGATTATAGACATGTGCCATCACTCCTGGCTAAAAATAAATTTTTATAGTTGTTTGTGTAGTAAATTTTGGTGATTATAATCAACTTGAGAGTCATTTTCCAACTATCTTCAGGCAAGCAAAGAGGACAAATTGTTCTCACCAATATCAACTCTATTTCTCCTAATGTTCCATCTTACTTTAACCAGAAACACCTATTCATTGTTAAATTTCACTCAATGAAAAGTTCCTGTGTGAATTTTTTCTCCTACAACTGAGTTGAAGTCCATGTCAACTTGGGATTTCTTTATTATTACAGGCACATTTCTACAAAGCATTCTTAACCTTTCATTTATTCCTTCATAATAACTGACTATAATTAATAGATTTTCGAACATTTTAAGGTGCCAAAAAAACAAAAAATAAAAAAGCATTTTATTCATTTTTTTTCATCTTGGCTTCCAAAGCCAAGGGCTCAGCACAAGTAAGCATTTAATATGTCTTTGTGAAAGAAATTACCATATGAATGAAATTTCTAAACTTTTTGTTTTGTGTTTATTTGTTGTTTGTGTTTCATGCTGAGAATTGAACTCAGAGCCTCATGTACGCTAAGCACATACTCCCCCACTGGCCTGTAACCATGAGGATTTAAATTTGTGGATTTAAATTCCTATAACTTTCAGCCTAAATAGAGAATTCTACTCAGCATCGTTTAAAGTATTTCTCTGCTTTAGCAAACTAAAGTAAACCAACCAGAGAGCTTGAGAAATGTTACTGGAACTTTTCCCTACCCCACCAATATACTCTGGTTTTATTGTAGTGAAACGTAGCCAGGACATTAGAAGTTTGGAAAATCCGCCAGGTGATTCTAATATGAAATCAAACTGTAGAACAACTAACCAAGAACTATCTCCAAATCCACATCAAGAAGTATATTAAAACAAGAATAACCCATACCACCACCTCTACAAGACACTTACTGTGTAAATAGGTCTGGTTAGGGTATACTAAATTGCCTTATTGGGGTTTTATCTCTGTATGACAAGAAGAAAAAGATATTTAAAGAGTTAGAAAATTCAGTAATGAAAGGCAAATATTTCTATTACTGAGAACACAAATTAATTGCTCAAAAATCTTACCTTCGTTCTTCCCCAAGTCCAAAGCTGACATATAAAAACACAACTCTTATAAATATCTACCAAGCTTCTGACTTGGTCAACGGCGGTATCTGAGAATTCCGTGCAAGATGTATTTGTTTAGCTAGACACTTTCTTAGAGTCACATACTGGTTCTTTCATGAAAATGCTGTTCCCAGCACGGCGAACACCAGTGCCAACTACTGGAGTAGATTTCTAACAGACTATTAATATAGTCTTACTTGGTACACTTCTGGTTATCTGAGCCTGAAGACTCAAACCAGTCTTCTCATATTTGTATGATGCACCATATTCAAAAAGGTAACAGAAAAATTAATGGTAGATAAACAAAAAATGCAACACTTTAAATTGGTAGATTTCACTTAAAATATAACTTTCTATTTAAAAAATATAACTTTCAGGCATTTTAGAAATATTAATACATGATGTTTAGCAACAGTGGGCAGGAACCCCTTGTAACACATAACAGTGAAAGTCAGAAACTACTTCCCCAATATGCACCCCTCCTAGTGCCCATGTTTTCCAATTCGCCACATTCCTGATGGAGTCTGCTTGCTCATTTATTAACCTCCCAGTTCATGTCACTGATGAGCAATAAGATATAATACTGCAAAATATAGTGCTGTGACATAATGAATATTTTATGGAATATGAGAAAATTGAAGAAGCCAAAAGGCTACTGCGACATCCCCCTTCTTTTCTCTCCTGAAGTAGGACATAAAGCATAAAAAGGATTTTCTGATCTTCTAAAGACTGTACTGTGCGAAGTGCCCTCCTTATATGTTGGAGAAAGGAACATGTTTACCTCCAAGACAAAGGTCACAGAGAAGAATCTGAACAAACAAGCATTTCTGAGTTTCTCTCCATTTATTACCCATTAGATCACACCCTGGTTGCTTTATTATATTTTTCTGTAACTACTCACTCTTCAAAGCAACAATAAAAATAGAATTCTATTTATTTGGGTCTTCATCTCCTTAGGAAGACTCCTGTGTCACATAAAACATATTAAATTTTTATGCTTTTCTCTTGTTAATACTTAGGATGGGTAAAGTAAAGATAGTTTCCTCCTTTATGTTATCCTATTCTTAGCAGGGATGCAGGTCTCACTTGTGACACTATTAATGCTGTGTGGGAAGAATGAATTCAGGTGGGAAAATTTTAAAGTTAATTTTAATGGGATACAGAAATAATTTCACTCTGTGAAGTCACCTGATACTCTTATTTTCATTAAAGCCTCGGTGACAGCATGGTGACAAAATCCAAATATTACTTTTACGAACTATAATTCAGAAACAAATTAATTAGTTGATACATGTATAGCTCAAAAATAGTAGCAATTATTTTCTTATATTACCATCTTTTCTCTTAGTTCTTACCCAAATTTCAATAGATTGACGTTTCCAGTGGCTTTAGTTTATAGTTTTTATCTTTATAAATGCTCTACTGTGGGTGACTATAATGTATGAAATATCTTGCTTATTACAAATTACAGTCCAAAATGTAAGACATAAGAATCTAGTCATTCTACTTATTTTTAATGGTAGCAAATTTTTATTAAAGGTAGGGAAAGAAGCAGGCTCTGCAGAGTAAGTTTGGGCCAAGTAAAAGTAGGGAAAGAAGCACACTCTGCAGTGTGAGGCCTGCCACCAAACAAGATCAAATGGAGTGGCCTAGCCATTCTACTTTTGTTTTTCAATGCCCACATCTCCACTGGCTACACTTTCTTTTTCTTTCTTTGGTCTCTTCCTGTGGTAGATATTTACCTGCCCCTCCAATTTAAATTAAAATATTATTTTCATGTAATTATATGTGTGTCCTTGTATCTTTAAGTGTGTACCAAAGGAAAATGACATTTTTACGAAACATTTTGCAGTCACAACCTTCAAATCTTTCTCTCTTTTCTTTGCTTCCCTCAACATTACCAAGTTCAATCACCTATTGACCCATTGGTAATGTTCTACCATATTAGGATTTAAATTTGTACAGTGTTGACTCTATTCTATCATCAATTTTTGTTGTTGATATTTTGTAGATCTAATATCAAAATGAAGGTAATTTCTTTGTCTAATCTACTTTGAACCAGATAATCTTTACTCCAGCAGAGAATAACTGGCAACAAATATTGCAGCATTTTGACAGACTGGAGTAACCAATTTTTGTAGCTTTTCTAACTAGTAAAAGAAGGTGCCAGATTTCTCAATTTCCAGACCGTAATAATTGCTGCACATTATCTCAATCTCTACAAAAATGAGCAAATATTCATCCATTTAAACTTAATTAGTCCAGAGACTTTCGAGCATATCACTACTGGTATTTCAGGCTGAATACTTTCCTTTTGATGGAATGCTCTGTGCACAGTAGCATGTTAAGCAGTATCTATAGCCTCCACATCATAGATTCCAGAAGGACTTCCCAAGTAACTTCATGACAATCAGAAAAGTTTCCAGACATTGCTGTTTCGGAAAACAAAATTATTCCCTGTTAAGAATCACTGATTCTATCCTTTCTAAGTGGATATACCTTTTTATCTCTTAAGAAATAGGCTTTAAAAAAAAAGAAATAGGCTTTATATATAATATTTAGATGAAATTTAAGAGGATATTAATGTGCAGTAGTATTATATGAGCTTAACTGTAAATCTTTAGTCAGTATTAGTAAATATTTGTAAAGCATGAACGATGTGCAAATTTCGTTCCTCTGTGGTGCTATTAAAATTCAATATAAGACAAAAGATCTAACTCCATGTTTTAAGACGATATTAAGTGATAGTCACTGGACAAAGGTACTTACAAGGAAATTTACAAAAAACATGCACTTTCCTTGCTGCCAGAAAGAGTCCCTTTGCCAGAAACTAAAAGGAGAGCCATGTAGATCAATGCTTCTCACACTTTAATGCACATAGGAATCTGGGTATCTCCTTAAAATACGGTAGATCCTGTGTGGGACCACAGATTCCCAATTTTTAAAAATTTATTTTTAATTGACCCACAATAACTTTATATATTTATGGAGTGCACTGTAATTAGATACAAGTACACAATGTGCAATGGTCAAATCAGATAATTAGCATTACGATTTCCTTAAATATTTGTTATTTCTTCATGTCTGGAGTCTATGGGCTCTTTTTCTCCAATTCTCTCTAAAATATATGCTATTCTTAACTATAGTCATTCCACCAAACTTTAGAACATTGAAACTTCTCCTTTGTTTTGAAAACTGCTCTCCAACTTGCCTCTATCCCCCTTTTCAGCTCCTCTTTGTAATTGCTTGTAATGTCTTTTCTCTCTCATTTTATGAGATCTATGTTTTAACTTCCACATGAGTGAAAAAAAACATGGTATTTTTTCTGTGCCCTGCTTATTCCATTTAATATAACATACTCCATTGTATTCATGTTGCTACAAATAACAGGAATTCCTTCTGTCTATTGCTGCATGATATTCATTGTACAAATAAACTGCATTTTCTTTTTACTCATCCATCAGCGAACACCTTGGTTGAGTGGCTGATCTTGACTACTGTGAATAGTGCTTCCATAAACCTGGGAGTGCAGGTGTCTCTTACATACTGATTTTATTTACTTTGGATACACACACAGTAGTGTGATAGTGTATCATGTGGTGGTTCCACTTTTAGTTTTTTGTTTTTGTTTTTGAGGAGAATCATAATATTTTCCATAATGGCTGTACTAGTTTACGTTTTCACCAAGAGTGTACATGTTCTGTTTCTCTGCATCATCACCAGTATTTATTTTTCTTAGTAGATAATAACTACACTGACTATGGTAAGATAGTGCTTGAACTCTGGATATCTATTTACTGAAAAATAAAACTAAACGTCTACCTTTCAGCACACACAAAAATAAATTCAAAATGGATCTAAAAGAACATAAAATAATACTGCCAGAAAACATAGAGGAAACATATAAAGATGTTCATAAAGACTTTTTTTTTCATAAAGACTTTTTTGAATAAGACTCCAAACACACAGGCAACACAATCAAATACAGATAACTGGGGTTATATGGAACTGAAAAGCTTCTGTTCATCAAAAATAAGTAAATAACAAAATGAAGAGACAACATTCAGAATGAGAGAAAATACTTGCAAATTATTTATTAGGAAAAGGATTGACATCCAGAGAGATAATTTTAAAAACTTAGAAATGTAATAAAAAGTCACAAATAATTCAATTAAAGAAGGGAAAATTATTTGAATGCACTTTTCTCAAAAGAACACATACAAACAATCCACACGTACATGAAAGAAAGTTTTGTGTCAGTAATTAGAGAAATGTGAATCTAAACCAGACTGAGATATCATCTCACTCAAGAGTCTTCATATTTTTTTTGAACCCCCACAGCTTGTTTTCTCATTTGAGGTGGGCTTTCTCTGTGTTACCAGGCTGGTCTCAAGTTTGTGGGCTCACAGGGTTCTCTCCCCACCCCATCTTCCCCAGGACTCTTTAGCAAGCTCATAGGTGATAGTGGTAATGCCACCAGTGTGCTGAATACATCTCAAGCAGTAAGATTTAGATAACAGCCTTACCAGAGTATAGATATATTAAGAAGAGATGCAGAAAGATTTAGACAACTTAAAAACAAAACTGAAGGGTGCATGACTGATTTCAAGCATTCTCTGCTTTGATATCAAAAGGTCAGGCATAAATGCTGGGGCAAACTTGATTCTGATTTATTCAGGCTATAAGCTAATAAGAGTTATTTTTATAATGATTGCATTGCCATTGACTTTTCAATGGCAACTTCGCAACTTTTGTGGTTCCTATGTCTGAAAGTTTTAAAACAAACAAGAAATCTCCAGAATACTTTGAAAACTTGCTGATCACTGAGTTTCCTTATGCTCTTCATTGTCTTACTTGCTAATAAAATTTTACCAATGCTATTTCTTTTTTAACTCTTGGTAAAAGACACTTCAGTCCTACTCTAGTATGCTGAAGTGGGATTGCTAAATTCAACATAATTTACTCTTAAAAAAAAGTTGTTATTTTTAGCTTACGAGAACAGTCTAAAGGGTTGAGAAAATACTCTGAGATGAGTAAAAGACACTTTCATTTTCACTAAAATTCCTTGTTTGCCTCAAAAATACTTCCTGTATTTTTGAAATGAGAATAGCAATAAAACAAATCTGATAAGTAATTAAAGATCTATTTTCTGACTTTACAATTTAATTTAGTCATTTGGATCCTCATAACCATATCTCAGTAGTAAAGCATTGATAGTCATTGCCACAGTTTAGATGGTGAATGCCCCCAGACGGTCCATGTGTTAAAGTCCTGGCCTTGAGTTCCATCTCTAGCACACACACAAACACAAAAAAATCCTGGCTTTTGGAGTAGGACTTTTAGGAACTGGTAGAACCTATAGGACTTGGGAGCTGGGGGAGGCCCTTAAAGGACCATGGAATTGTAGACTCTTCTCTTTCCTTTTGATTTCTGACCATGAGGTGAACATTTTGTACCACCCTGATGTGTTACCATGCTCTCGTCACGATGTGCTGCCTCTGCACAGGTCCAAAACTGTCGTGTCTGATTATGGACTGGAACCATTAAAACTGAGCTAGAATAAATTGTTTTTGTTTTAAATTAATTATCACAGGTATTTTGTTATGATGGAAAACTAAACAGAGGTTAAAATAATGAATCATGTTAAATTTTTACATTTATTTTCTGTTCCTTGAAGATAATTGATATAAGAAATAGTTTCCAATTTTCTATTATAGTGTTTGAAGTTTTAGAGTACACATTTCAAAGATGATGCTAAATTGATGTTATGTTTTTAAATATGAGTAACATATTTTCATGCTACAGATATTTGGGATATTTTAAACATTACATATGCCTGAGTTTCTCTGGGTAAAAATTTCAAAAAATAGTACTTTGGAGACATAGGGATTAACAGATCTTCTAGCACATTTGAGTAAGAACGAAGTTAAAAATGATAAGCCCTTATTTTTAGTATTACTTGGGCACACAAGCATGCTGTGATACTTATCAAAATTAAGAAAAACTTGCTACAAATACAATGATGTTTTGGGTACATAAAACACTTGTAAATGCACAGTATAATTTCATTTTCTTTAAAAGGTTGATACACAATATTAATATCTTACAGTTCACCTATTTATTCAATTTTCACTTGAATTTTTAAGAACACAAAACATTAAAACCTTACCATCTGTTTGGTCAAATTACAATTCATCACATTTATTAAAAACTTCCTATTTTTTACTGTTTTCCTTTCTGACTTCCTTTCAAACTTTAAAAATGCTCCTCTTTTTATGTAGAATTTGGGATTGGGCTGGATGTCCCAATGCATTGCCTGGTTTGCCCTTCAGGAAGAAGTCATGAACACTCCAGTTAGCAGGAGAGCTATTCTTAGCTATTCGCCATCTTTGCAGGTTACTTTCTTCTGTGAGTAGCAAGTGACCAGAGACTGATTAACAAGAGGACATAACAGAACAGCCTCCTCATCCGGAGTTGAAGGAAATCTGAAGAGTCAGTCAACTTTCCAGTTTAACTTCTCCCTCAGCCCTACCTGCCCCTGTCGCTGCTCATTCTTAGAGTACTCAATTTCTTTTTTAACTCAGTAATCTTTATTTCAGAATGTACTTCTTGGGGAAGACAATGTGTGACACTACAGCACATTTGACTCAAGAAAAAACAGTAAATGTTTTTCTCTAGAAAAATGTCTTCACTAGGGGCTGGGGATTTAGCTCAGTGATTAGAGTGCTTGCCTTGCAAGCACAAGGCCCTGAGTTCGATCCCCAGCACCACAAAAAAAAAAAAAAAAAAAAAAAAAAAAAAAAAAAACAACCAAAGAAAAATGTCTTCACTTTGTTAATGTTAGTCCCTTTAACTTTCTTGGTCCTGGCTCACACACTAGCCTGCAAAGCCTCCCAGGGCCCATATTAAGCTCCTAAAGCAATCACACTGAAATCTCTCTCATTAGGCTTGAGGTTAAAGCAGGTATTCTCATTCTGAAACAGTGAGATATTAAGATTCAGAGCACAACACTCTCCAAAGGATCGTCTTCAAAGTTTGCTTCTTATTTCATTATCTTTTGTCTTCCTTTTCTTCTTTATGAGTCAGTCACAAGATTGTTGGGCATGATATTCTCACAACTCACTTTGAAATGCAACCTTTTCCTTTATGCTTCAAGATAAACCGAAGCAAGAAAGGAAGTTGAGTTCAATTAAACATTCAGTTATGTGTATAAGACCTGAGACTTTTATGTGTCCTGGCCTTACAATGCCAGAATAATGCAAGCACAATTAGAATATTGCAAGACTAAGAAAAAAATCAAAGAAAATTTATTCTAATTCCAACAACTGTTTTAAACCACTTTTACTGATTGAGACAAGTGAGCCTTTTATTTTCTATTAGGCATTATCTTTCCCTGTCCGAATGTTGGCTACAAATAAATTTTTCACACCACATACCATTTGATTTTACACAAACAGTAATTACTAATTGCTCAGTATTGGCTACCTACTTCTTCTAAAAACGTTTGATATCTTTCTTCTTTCTGCAGCATCAGAGAGCTGAGAAAATTTAAGAAAACATGTGAAATGTTTTTGTGCATGTTATTTCCACACAACTATCACAAGTATTTATCTACAACAATAAGGCTCAGAAAGACAATCAGTGTCTCTTACTGTTAAATATCTAGTCTGTGAAATTATCATTATAAGTCATTATGAAGACTGGAATGTACATTCTAAAGTATTATTCTATGTGTATGTTAAAAGGGAAAACATTTTAAAAGATTTTACACTGAGCAACTTCTTGAATATTAGAATGAAGCCTGGCCCTTAGATTTTAATTACAGATTTTGTGACATATTTGTCTGTCTCTCTGATCTCTCTTTATGAGATATAATAATAGTACATGGGTTTGCATTTTTAATTTTGATTTGTAAACGACTGAAAAACCACATTGGTATAAATTTCTTCATATTGTATTTAACCACTGCATATGAAATCACAGGTCTCTGAAGCTAACCTACAATTCCAAGGTGAAAGATAGAAGTCCATTTCTACTGCTAGCAAGAAGAGAATTTGAAATAAAAATTATTAAGGCTCTACACTCATATTATTTTAAGGTTATTTTTCCTTGTAACATATGCCAAAAAGAATGATAAAATGACAACACAAATTGAATTTATATGTAACGTGATTAGTGAGGTCAGCTATAAAAAATACCACTGACTTTCTAATGCAAAGATGATATTTTCTAACCCACTACCAGGAAAACATAAACTTTAAGTTTCTTTTACGAGTTATAATAATGGATTTGCAGCAATGGTCTACACGCTCTCACAGGATCTTTCTTGCAAGTATAGAAAGATCAGGGTCAATAGCTGTATCTATGAACAGAAGAAAAAGCTGGCAGGATGAAATATCCGCTATTGACCCAACTAGCATGTTTCATTGAAATGTACCTCAGAAATTATATTTGCATTTTAATATTACAAATAGTAGTAGTATTATTTTTGGTTTCAGTACACACGCAGATAAAATAATTTTCTAATTCCATTGTTCAGAATATTCATTTATTTAATAAGTTTTTAATATTATGCTAAGGTTAATGAGAAAAATAAAATGTCTGAACCCTGTTCTCTACAAGCTTTTAGCTCTAAAATGAAGCATTATATACAAACAAATAATTTCAAATAATATTTAAAGAATAGTAATTACTTTTGTAATTATGTCTGTGAACTCCAACTCCAAGTCCATTAATCTATTTATATTGGCTACAACAGAATAAGGCCCCTAATCCTTAAGTGGCAAAAACTACAAAACAGGTGTATCAAGCTACTCACCAAAATCTTGCACAACATACTGTTCAATAGCTTCGTTCTTTCCCTGGGTCAAATTTCACTTACTTGCAGAATTAACTCATATATTTCAAATTTTGTTCATACATGGCTTCCGCTGTAAAATCACTCCCAAATCCTCTGGGAAAGATTAATGAAAATCTAAGCTTTGCTTCAAAAACACCAGAGAAGTATCATAACGAAATAGGAAAAGCACAGGCTTTGTTATTAGATTGTTCATGTCGAGTCCATCTGTGCTACTTTACCTGCTATGCATCCTTCAACAGATCATTTATCTGCATGCACCTCAGCTTCCTCTTAGCTATCTATCTCACAGCATTGACTGGATGAATGCACATGTACACAGCGCCTGGTATGTGACAAAGTACCTAAAATATCACTATATATTTGTTAAGTATATAAAATGCCTAGAATATAATAGGGGCTTGGCAATACTATTTTCTTTAACAATAACTAATTCTCTGTAGGCTTCTTTTTCTTTTATCAGCCTGTGATGGCATTAAAGACCACAACTTTAATTCTTTCTCCCTTAGTTTATTTCTTTGACTCTGACAGGTCTTTTTCAAGTAGGTCTTCAGTGAATGTTTGTGAAATTAATAATCCAATAATTAAATAACACAGAAAGATTATGTTGAAAAGCAATGGTTTAGAACTATGGTGAGCAAGTGGCATTAAATCATGAAGAACTGAGAAATCAAGCAGCATATAATATAATTTTCTGGTTCTGTTCTTACTAGGAAAATATTTAGTCCATTTTGAATTTATTTTAGCATATGGTTTAAGAAAATGATCTGATTTCATTCTTCTGTATGTGAGTTATTCATTTTTTTCCAACACTACGTTTTGAAGTCCATCCTTTTCACATAAATGATCACAGTAAATTTTCAGTGTGTAAAATCAACACACAAAAATGTGTGGTGTTTCTATACACTAACAGGAAACTATATGAAAAAGAAATCAAGTGAAGAATCACACTCACAATAGTCACCAAAAACAAAACAAAACAAACAAACAAAAAAAAAAACACCAAAAAAAAACCCAAAAATAAAAACAAACAAAAACACTTTTAGGCATAAATTTAAGGAAGGAGGTAAAAGACTTGTATGATGACAACTATGAAACCTTGATGGATGAAAGAAATTAAAGAAGGTAATATTTATTTCATGTGCATGGACTGAAAAACATAAAAGTGTTAACAATATCTGTACCTTCTAAGGTGATTTACAAATTCAGTGTGACTCCTATGAAAATTTCACATCAATTTTTATAAAAATAGGAAAAGGTAATTTAAAATTTATATGGAGCCACAGAATACCCAAAACAACCAGAACAATCATAAAAGAGAAAGAAACAAATAAAGCTACACATATACTACCTTTCAAATTGTACTGTAATATCATGGTAATTAAAAGAGCATGACACTGGCCAAAAATAGACAGTCACCAAAATAATTAACAAGGGTAATGGTGTAACCACTGTTGTCTCACAAAAGAAAATTATATTATATGCTGCTTGATTTCTCAGAGAACATGGGGGAAATACTACATGACACTGGTCTGGACAATAAGATTTGGATTTGACCCCAATAGCACAGACAACAAAAGCAAAAATAGATAAGATAACTGCATTAATTTAAAAGGCTTCCACATAACAACAAAATCAATTACTAGTTTACTACTAGTTTACAGACAACCTACAGCTGAGCAGAAAATATTTGCAAGCCATACATCTTATAAAAGGTTGATATTTAAGATATGTGATGTGGCTCAAATCAATAGCAAGAAAAAAAATCAGATTAAACAAAAGGGCAAATGCCTTCTTTAGACATTTCTCAAAAGAACACACGCAAATACCCAAAAGCTATAAAAAATGCTTAAGATACCCAATAATTAAAAAAATATAAATTAAAAATATAATTAGGCAACATGTCACATTTATCAGAATGGACATGATCAAATATCTAAAAATAACACATGTCGGAAAGGATGTGGAAATAAGGGAACCCTGGGGCTGGGGATTTAGGTTAGTGGTTAGAGTGCTTGCCTTGCAAGCACAAGGCCCTGAGTTCAATCCTCAGCACCAAAAAAAAGGAACACTTCTACACTGTTGATGGGAATATAAAGCACTGGTCATTATGGAAATCTGCATAGAGCTTCTTAAAAAAAACTCAGGATAGAATCATCAGATGATACATCAATCCTCCTTCTAGCTATTTCCCTTAAAAGATTTGAAATAATTTTTGAACAAATGCCTGAACTTTTAAATTCATTGTACCACTATTCACAATAGCCATATTATGAAATTAACCTGAGTGTCCATGAATAGAGAAATAGATTTAAAAATGTGGCATAGATACATAATTTTAAGCCTTAAAAAAAGACAATTTTCAAAGAATTAGAGAAAACGATCATGAAATTCATCTGGAACTAGAAGAGACCAAGAATAGCAAAAACAGTCCTGGGCAGCAGGGATAATGCAGGAGGCAACACAATCCTCAACTTGAAATTATACTATAAAGCTACTGTGATAAAAGCAGCATGGTGCTGGCATGAAGAGAGACCTGAGGACCAATGGAACAGGCTACAAGATGCAGAAATAACTCCAAACACACTCAGATATCTCATCTTTGACAAAGGAGCCAAACACTCTCACTGGAAGGAAGATAGACTCTTTAACAAATGGTGCTGGAAAAATTGGCTTGCCACATGCCGAAAACTGAAACTAGATCCAAGTCTCTCACCATGTACTAAACTAAGACCAAAGTGGATCAAAGATCTAAACATTAAAACAGAAACACTAAATACAAAGAGTTCTCGAAGACATAGGGGTAGGAAAAAAATTTATGAAGAGAACCCAGACTGCACAGGAAACAATACAAAGAATCAGTGCTTGGGACCTCATCCTACTAAAAGCTTTTGCACAGCCAAAGAAATCACTAATAGAGCAGGATGAAAATCTACAGACTGGGAAAAAAATTTTGCCAAATGTCTCTCAGATGAAGGTCTAACATCTAGAATATATAATGAACTCAAAAAAATCAAACCCCCCAAATTTAAAGACCCTATCCAAAAATAGGCATCTGAAATGAATAAACCTTTCTCAGACACAGAAATAAAAATAGCAATTAAATATATGAAAAAATGTTCAATATCATTCATTCGAGAGATGCAAATCAAAACAACACTAAGGTATCATCTCACTCCAGAAAGAATAGCTATTATCAAGAAATCAACCAATAACAAATACTGGTGGGGCTGTGGGGAAAAAGAAACCCTCCTCCACTGTTGATGGGAATGTAGACTGGTCCAACCACTGTGGAAATCAGTGTGGAGATTCCTCAGAAAACTGCAACTAGAGGTTCCATTTGACCCAGCTATTCCTCTGCTTGGTATCTTCCCAGAAGAATTAAAATCATCATACCACAGTGATATATGCATAACCATGTTCAAAGCAACACAAGATGTAATAGCTAAGTCCTGGAAGCAAACTAAATGTCCAACGACTAATAAATGACTAAAGCAGATGTGATTTTTCTACACAATGGAGCACTACTCTGCCATAAAAAGGATAAACCAGAGACATTTCCAGGTAAACGGATGCACCTTGAGAATATACTCTCAAGTGAAATAAATCAGACACTCATGAGTACACATTGAATTGTTTCTCTGATACGAGAAACCATAAGTGTAAACAAGGACAAAGAGGTATAATAGATATTATGTAAAAAAAAGAAAAAAAAAAGAAAAGAAAAAGATAGTATTCAAAAGAGAGGGGAACTAGATAGGGAGAAAGAGGAAAAGAAAGAAGGAAAAATAAAAAAAAGGAAAAAGGGAAAAAATGGAAACATGTAAACAAACCTGCTGCAAATAGGTAAGGGAGGGGGAACGGAAGGGAGGGGAGGGGAAGGGGGGGAACCAAGATACATCATGAACAGGTACAAAATAACCATGTTGAATATGATCATTATGTATAGAATGTACCAATACATGTTCTTGGTAAAATAAATAAATAAATAAACAAACAAACAAACAAATAAATAAAAGACAATTTGGTCCTTTACAACAACATGAGTGAAACTGGTGAACATTAAACTAAGTGCAGTAAGTCAGGGACAAAAAGGCAAATATTGCAAGATCCTGCTTAACTGCAGAACCTCAGTCAAGCAGCTAGAGGCCAAGAAAGAGGAGACTGGTGATCACAAAGACTTGCAGATTGCAGGGTGGAAAGATGATGTTCAAAGGATATAAAATCTCAGTTATACAAGATGAGTATCAATTTAGTTCTGTTTTCTTTTAGATCTACTGCACAGTGTGGTGAATACAGTTAAGAAATAGGTATTGTACATTTCAGAGTGAATTTTAAATGATCTCACCACAAAAAAGTGTTAAGTATTTGTAGTAACAGAGACATCAAGGAACTAGACTTAACTATTCCACATGGTATGCTGTACTCCCAAATCATTATTTTGTGTCCCGCAAATATTCGCCATTATAAATTGCCAATTTTCAATAAAATTTTTAAATATATTGTATCTTTCTAACTGGCTCTCTCTGGCTAGAGACTTCAAATCCTAGCCACTTATGAAAAAATAAGTGACCCTGTTGGAAGGAGCACAAGGCGAGCAGCTAAAGGCAGCCCCAAGTGACAGTCGACAAGAAGCTAGCACATTCAGTGCTTTAAAGGCAAAGAAATGAGAGAGCAGAAACACTCCTGAGGCTACAGGACGCACAACTGAGCCTTGCCATAAAGAAACACCTGTAGAGATCCAAGCTAGGTAAGTTGTATTTCTTACTCCTATTCCTCCCCAATTCTGACCTGATGAAGGACTCCATGTCTTGTCAACAAATGGTAGCTTTATCTAAAAGGCACTGGGTATGTTTCTTCTTGTTGTTTACATGGTCTCTGTAAGTCTATGATTCTATTTGATCTGAGGCATGTTCTTATCTACTTCATTTTCTCCACTTGAGTAAAGAGAGATAATAATACTCCTGATATTACAGGAGTATAGGTGTTCAAGAAGTTCATTCATTCAAAGATACTTAGTATTTAGTGAGCAGTTGGTACACAGTAAGCTTTCAAATATTACCTTTCATCATTTTTATTAAATATTCATTCATACATAGGAAAGTGACATTATTTTATTTCCACCTCTAGAACTAGAAAGTTTTCCCTTAATCATATGACTACATCAAATTAGAAATCAAGCCTCTGAAGTTCTGACTTTGCCTCAGTCACTAATTTAGCAAGGAGCTTTAATAAAATCACATAGTGTCTCTGGGCTTGGGTTTCTTCACCTGAAAAAATAAATGCTGTAACTGGACTGTCTCTACAGTCCCTTCTCACACCAAGAGTTTCTAACCCAATGGACTGGGAAGGCCAAGTGATGTATAAAATATATCTATCCTGCCTATGTAAGGGGCTGTCCTTTCTTGAGAGCAATGGTCGGTAAGGAAGTGGGATAGAGATGCGAATCCATGAAATTAAGAAAAGGAAAGTAGGAAATGGATGTGAAAAGCATCAGATTACCTGACCATAAACAGTGAGCTATGAAGACTTACCAGAAGAGGACATCATTGGGCAAGGGAACAAGGGAGGGGAGGGGGAAAGGAGCAGAGGGACAAGAGAAATAAGAAATAGAAGGAAAAAATGGAAACAAAGCTTTTGTAAATAAGGAGGGAGGAAGGGGTTGAGAGGAGGGTAGGGAAATAGAAAGAAGTGACAAGATATATCATATACAGGTACAAATTCCCTATGATGATGAAAGTGTAGGGTGAATGATGCACACATTTGATGACAAAAGTGTGACCTCTATATAAGGAAATTCGAATGTATAACTTTCATAAACTAATTTCTACCATTAGTCCAATACTTGTTTCCTATCATTTTCATCAATTAAGAACCTTTTCATAGTCTCCAGTAGTCACTCTTTTGAGAATTTATCTCTTCATTTTATTATTTGGGACAGTCTGATCAATCAATTATTAATTTTGTTGCCATCTTAAAATTAACATTAAAACCATAGATGGAATTTAAGGTTATCTTCAGTGCCATTTCTTTTGTTCCATAGGACCATAGTATAATCAGAATTTTTATCAAACAAAATAAAAACAACCCATGATCTTTCAGCTAGCTCTCTGAGCTGCTCTGAACTTTAAACATAATGATACACTTGCCCACTTTAGCTGAACTAAGCATACAGTAATTACTGAGGCATAAGATAAGAAAAGAACCTGGAGAATGAGTCAAAGGAAGGAAAATGGAGGCAACATTTTTTAAAAATGATGATAAACATGCACACTGTGCTCCAGCTGAAAGATGTAAGTATATTTAGAGAAAAGAAGAAATTTTTAAAAACTGCTAATATTTATGGGCTCTTACTATTTGCCATTATAGGTAGGTACAGAATCTCTAATAAAATACTTGACATATGGTAATACTTTTAAAACAATTTAAAACCACAAAAGGATATGTTTCAATTATATTAAAACATATTTTCCTGAATAACAACATTGTGGATACTGTTTGATGACAATAACAGTGCAGTTACTAAAATTTATATCTGACTTTACAAACTAAAATTACTTCTGCACCTCAGGTTAAGAGGCAGATGATAAACAGGTTAAAGTGGACATCACTATCTGCTAGGTACTCACCTAGGTAATTTAATAAATTGCATCATTTAATCCTCATAACATCTACAACGTGAAAAGCAAGTAATTTTTAGACAATAAAACTGAGACTCAGATCAAGACATTTTCTAATGTCGCAAACTAGCCACACAATAGAGATTTAGATCCAATCATGTCACTTTATCAAAAATTACGTTCTAGAAGATAATAAGAGAAAACCTACTAAAAAACAGTCATTGGTCTATAAACAATTTGTAGTTAATTTTAAAAGATTAACAATATTTTTTAAATTAAAAAAAAAATCCATTTCAGGCTACTGTGGCTGTTAATCTCAATATGTCGACCCTGCTGGATTAAGAAAGGTCTAGCAGATTAGTAGGGCAAACTCCTGGGGGTCTCTGGTGGGTCATGGAGGTGGAAATTCAAACACAAGTGTGGTCCCCAGCACGTTCTTCTCTCACACTTCCCGCATCTCTGTTTCTCAGCTGCCAAGAGCTAAGCAGTTTTGCTTCACCACGCTCAGGCTGTTTCTGCTTTGGAGCCTGCTGGAGGTGGACTGACTGCTCTTCAAACACCAGCCACTCTAAACCTGTCCTCCTTTTAAGCTCTGTCAGGTACTGGGTCCAGCAATAAGAAAGTTGACGAATACGCATACCATTACCAAGGTGATTTTTGAAAAATCATAGGAAGAGGTGAAAAAGTAAGAAAATTTCAAACAACAGAAATTTGGAAGAAAAAATCATATTGTTTTCAATCAAAGCCCTTTCTGGTTCATTTATATCCATTGCCAGGATCTAATACAATAAAGAAATAGTTCCCAAATTGCTTCAGATTCACTGGGAAAGCTTGTTAAGAGATTGCCATAGGACGATCGGAGGTGGGGCCTGAAGATTTGCATTGCAAATCAGTTCCTAGGTGAGATTCTGGCTGCAAGCCAGGGAGCCCACTTTGAGAAGCACTCTCCAAGCAACTGAAACTTGATGTCCAGGTAAAGTGGGGTGCTTGAAAGCTCTATAAAATTATCTAAATCAGTAGTAACTTCGAAAAACAAAAAAATCATTCAAAAGATCAATTAAAAAAGAACAAAAATGCAAAGGATTTTTAACAAAATTAATGAAAGCCCTGAAACCTATTTTTTACACCCATTCAGTATTTCTCGGAAAGCCGCTGCTGTAATTCATTTTTAAACTTATGCTACCAGGTAGAATAAAGGATGTGGATTTTCTTTCAATGCAACTTCCTTAAGGACAGCAGGCTGCAGCATTCAGGAGGGACGGTGATCACCGATTACAGAGCTTGAAGAGAAACCCCTAACTGGAGGAAACAGAAATTATTCCTCAATGGAGCTCCGCTGCCACTCCCTGAAGCAGCGTGGGTGTACGCCTTTATATGCAAAATTAGATCCTGCGGCTCGAAATATCTTCATATAATCATGCAAATTACACAATTCCTGGTTTAGTTCTCGCCTGCTCGAGACCAGCATCGGAAGGAAAGAAGAGGAAGAAGAAAGAGGAGGAGGGGGTGGCGGGTGAGGGGGGAGGAGGACGAGAAGAAGTTGAAGTTACTCGGTGCCATTTTCTGCAATGTGCTAGCGGACTTTAGCAGTTTCTAAGGGCAACTCTGGAACCTGGACAAAACATTATTTTCATCCTGACTGTCCCTGCTCTGCATCGCGCCCCTTCACCTTAAACTTGTCCCTGTATAAGGTGGTTAATGGCCTCTACTATAAAAATCTGATCCTTCCCTAGCGTTTTCTCTGAACACTTCAGGGATATTAAAACAAAGCAAAACTCATAAATGATAAAATATCACATTTTTGCTTCAGGCTTACTTTAATTCGTAGAATTTCATAAACAGGCTTTGGCACAGTTGAAGCAACTGACTCACTGACACTTTTCTTCAAAGTTTAACCTCTCCCAGAAAATGGAGGGAACTCTTTGGGTGAGAACTGCATCATGGGGCCACAAAAAACGCTTTCCTTGTTGTTTTAGTCACTTTTCTCATTGCTAAAACAAAATGCCTGACCCCCAAATTTGAAGGGGGACAGATTTATTTAGCTCGCAGTTTGCAGTCTGTGGAGGTTTCAGTCCACAATCAGCTGACTCCAAAGCAGGGTGTCAGGGCAGACAGGCAGAAGGCAGCAGGGTAAGCAAGAGGGTAGACAAGCCTCTGTCTGTCCCTCATAGCTTATCCAGGCTACTGCCCTGAGGGTGAGTAGCACTCCCAACCTTAATCCCAGCACCCTTAATCCTAGTCTCTCATCCTTGATCCCAGCAGAATTATGCCAAACCAATCAGTGGACTAATTTAGTAATCAGACTTTAGATCCAGCCACCTCTGAAAAGCCCCACCTGTGACTGCACCAGGCTTTGGGGGGACATTTAGGCACAAACCATAACACTTAAGTATTCTGTTTGTAGCTTCTTTTCTTTCTTTCTTTCTTTTTTTTTTTTCCTTTGTCTCAAGCCAGACACTGAAGACTGAAGAAACAGAGTGAGGCAGGGTTTACTCATTTTCTAAGTAAAGTTGAAGCACTCATCGGAGTGTTTTTAATCTGCCTCATCTTCTTTTATTTAGTTATTTATTTATTTATTTATTTATTTATTTATTTGGTGCTGGGGATCGAACTCAGCCGTCTTCTTTTAAATATGCAGTTTAAAAATTGAAGGGTTCATAGCTAAACCATTCTCAGTTCATATTTCATCAGTGATAAATTCTTGAGGTGTAGAGCAGTAGAGGGAAAGATTAAATGAGTGTGGAGAAAAAAAAAGAGAGAGAAAATCATCTTAAAATCCTAACCCTGTAGCAGACATTGCCAAATACTTTAATTCAAAAGTAACCCAAGAAGATGAGACCCAGGCATAGCATCCCTGCAGGGTTACAGAAAAAGTCTGTGGTTCCTAGACTGCTTTTACCACTAAATGAAACAAAAGCCTAGAAAAATCCCAAGGACAACTCCTGAATGCCACACTCAAAACCATCTTCCACACTCGTATCTGATTTGGATAAACATTATAAACAACTTTTCCTTTAGAACAATGATATAATTAATATTTAATATGATCTCATTGTTATCTTCAAAATTATAAAGGAAACATCTTTAGTAATTTATTATTTATTGTTTTTTAAAAAGAAAAGTGCATTTATGTTTAAAGTATAATTGAGCCTGCTCTTTAAAAAAAAACAATTAGAAATACATAGATCAATGATTTAATTATATAAGCACTTTGAGATTTTAAAGATAGTGATTTGTCCTCAAATATTAATTCCTGAATTAAATTTGAAAGTCTTTAGGCTTCAGTAGAAATGCAAATCAATAGCAAAATTAATATTTTTGTTTCCTTGGTAGCATTTTTGGGAGGACTATTTAATAATGTAAAAAATATTTTTCAAATCCACAAATTTTCCCCCTTTAGATGTGACATGTAACAAGAGAAATGAAAATGTTTTTAGATCAATTGTAAAATCATTGTTCTGCCACTCTGCTGCTTCATACTGTCTTTATAATTTGAGACATAGTTTTTCATCCAATTTACAACAGTTTAAATCCTCTTTTCTAATCAAGTGGCTCTTGACTCACCATTTCTCAATACAGAACCACCCAACTCACTGCTGTGTCTAAATAGAAAACTATTGCTATAGACCTCTGAAATAAACACACTTTCTATCCTTCTAGATTATCTTTAAGACTTCTTTAGTCTAGGCAATATTTCTAATTTCATCCTACTTCAGTCTAATTTTCTTTTTAATTTCTTTTTTTGTGTGGTACTGGGGATTCAGCTCAGGGCTTTTACACTGAGTTATTTCCTCAGCCTTTTTATTTTTTTTTATTTTGTGAGAGGGACTCACTAAGTCTCTAAGTTGCACAGGCTGGGTTTAAACTTGTGATACTCCTGCTGCAGCCTCTTTTTAATTATTTTTTCATTTCTTTTTAAATCAAGGAAAGCAATAAGAAGACAAAACAACTGATAAGGCAGAAAAAGAGGGTTTTTCTTAGACCATCTGGGACAGGACCAAATTACAGTTTATCTAAGACTTAGCCATTCGGTACCATTCAAAAGACTACTTGACACTTTCTAGGAGGAGAAGTCATGTTAGTTTTTCACTATATACAAATCTGTACAGCTCTTAGATTCTAGCAGAATATAAGACACTAGTTGAACTCAAGAGTTTGAGATAATAATCCAAATTCCCTCATATAAACATCGTCTTCTTTCTTGCCATGGGGTAATATTGAGGAGTATTATATGGAAAAGAACAATAAATATCCAGTTTAGGTGGAATCTGAAAGTTATGAAATTGTACTACACAAATTCAAGTTCAGAATACTTGAAGAACTAAGTATTTATGCAAGTCTATTTCTTTCAAATGATATTCACGAGACATACTAAGGTAAAGGACTGGGCACTGAAAGATTTTTAAAGTGAGAAATAAATTAACACAAAAGTTACTTTGTGCTGACATCCAAAAGAGAAAAAACTGTGATGGTCAAGTGAATAATCATGATGACTTGAAATATAGTTTTAGAACTAGCATTAAAACAGGAACAACGAACTTACTGGAAGATAAAAGAAGTAAACCACTCTAAGTTATACGTGTAGATAATGGCTTTCTGAATGTAACTCCAGTCACACCAGAAATAACAAGAAGAATCAGCAAATGGGGTTATATAAAACTAAAAAGGTTCTGCAGTAAAAGAAACTATTAGTAGAGTGAATGGGAAAAAGTTTTTGCCAGCCACTTCTCAGACAGAAGACTAATATCTAGCATATATAAAGAACTCAAAAAATAAGACCACCCAAAATAAAAGACACAGTTAAGAAATGGGAAAGTGAAAGTGGGAATAGACAATTCTCAGAAGTACAAACAGTCAATAAACACGCGAAAAAGTGTTCAATGTGTCTAGCCATTACAGAAATGCAGATCAAAACTATGCTAAGATTTAATCTTACACCAGAGGGAATGGCTGTCACTAAGAAATGAAAGACTAACAAGTGCTGCTGTGGCTCCAGTGAAAAATGAATCCTCCTTCATTGTTGGCAGGAATGTAAACCATTATGAAAATCAGTATGGAGATTTCTCAAAGAACTCAAATTAGAAATTCCATTTGACCCAGCTTTTCTCCTGCTATGTGTCATCCCAAAAGAGGTAAAGACATCATATTACAGCAAGGCCTGCATATCAGTGTTTGTTGCAGCACAATTCATAATAGCTAAATCCTGGAAGCAGGCTTTATGCTCATCAACAGACAAATGAATAAAGAAAATGTGAGATCTATACATTATGGAATACTACTTGGCTATAAAGAAGGATAAATACAAGACATTTGCAGGAAAATGAATACACCTGGAAAATATGTCAACTGAAATAAATCAGATACACAAGCTTAAACGCTACACCACATTGTTCATTTCAGTAAGGCAAAGTATAAATAAAGAGCAAAATAAAGGATTGCTAGAAAGAAATAAAGACATACAGCAGATTTTCTGTTATTGAGAAGGGGTCTACAAGAATGAGGACAAGGGAGGAGAGGAGGGAAAGAAGAAATAAAAATTTAAGACGTGTCATTACATGTACCAAATACAATGGATGTAAGTATTTTATGTCATAAACATAACCTAATAATACTACTAATAACAGCAATGATAAGAATGAAAATGGGGAAAGGAGATTCCAAGAAAGAGAAAGGGTGGTGGGGAAGGGAAGAGGATCAAGCTAAGTTTTGTACATGCACCTCCTCTGTAAGATGACTGTAAACTTCATGTTCTTCGAACATGTACTAATAACATTTTTAAAAATAAAAAAAAGAGCTAAGGGACAAGGGAAATAGATTATAGAGATATAATGTGAAATGGAACCTTTACAATTTGAATTTTTTCACGATGATGGAAATAATAAATTAGGAAAAAAGGGGGACCATTGAAAGAAAGGGTTTCCAGCATGGATGACTAGGAAAGATTAGTGCCCCTAAGAAAAGACACCTAAAAGAATGGAGTATATATTTTGGAAGGTGGGTGTTAAGGGCATGGATTTGGGTCACAGACCAGTCCTTCCATAGGTTAAACTTGAGTAGCTATGAAGATAGCTAATAAAGGTGTTCATTAATAAATCATTCACACAAACTGGAAAAGTGAGGATTAATTCAAGTCATCAAAACACAGAAGTTACCTGAGATCTCATAGTAGGCAGCAGCAGAGTCACAGAGGTACTGAGACAATTGGGCCAAGTACATAAAATCTTAAAGGGACCAGAATTAGGAAATGTGAAAGTGGAAGAAGTGAGATGGTATTTATTACTCAGTAATAATACTAATGGGTCATCTACTTTCCTGAGATGGGATGATAACAGTGTTCCTAGTCAAACCAACTTATAATTACACCATTACTTCGTCTTGCTAATCTTAAAAATGATTCTGATTATATGATTCATTTTCTACCCACACATAATATATTTATTCATAGGTAGAAGGTGTTTGACAGGATATAGTTTAATAAAACATGGTCCTGCCTTTATGGAATTTATTCTGCAGCATGATCAAACATTCTACTACATTGTATGTTTATGAAAGTACAATACTCTTTCAAAATAATTATGCCAGAAACTCCTTTTCATTGAAACTTTAACACTGATTAACCCTTTTAACATTGTTGTACATAATACACTTCACATTTATCTTCTCATTTTATCTTTACCACACCTTGTTGAAACAAGCACGTTTGTTTCTACTTCCTGCAGCTTTTTCTAGCCTATTGAGCCACACTTGTTCTCTCTCGCTCTCTTATTTTTTTGAACTATAAAAAAATTATTGCTTATTTTAATAAAGACATTCATCTCAATCATTCCTCTCTTCTCGCATTGACCTTAGACTAATATTTAATTTGAGTCAAGAGAGAGTATGTAGGAGATGGATGTTATTTTCAGAAACAGTAAAATGGACAAAAACGAATAGTTTGCTTGCATGCAATTGAGTTAAAGTTGAATTCACGTATCTTGACATAATTAAATCATGTAAGAACTAATAGTTTTATATACATTTCCATTGTTTTACTTGGGGCTTTATCTAAATTTTAAATAAATCTGTGCATAAGCTTAATAAGTTGTACTTTTACATACTTGTTATCTCTTAAAAGAGATCTGCCAGCGAGACAGAAAGTTGGTAACAAGAAAGTCTGATGCAACTCTTGCTCCCTGCAAAACACTGATTCTAGAAAAGTAATTAATACACTCCCTTTCTTCCTAAGGAGTATTAAAAACTCGGGTCTCCTTTAGAAATGTTTCTCTCATAAATAAAGATCACATTTTTCTCTAGAACCTGGTCTTCAGGAACCCACATGTTTTCTAACCAATTATGTAATAGGGGCTGGTATTTAGCGAAGTGATAGAATACTCACTTATCATGTGAGGCACTGAGTTCAAATCTCAATGTATATTCCATATATATATGTATATCTCATATATATATATAAGAACCATATTCGTATATTTTTGTTTTACATATAAAGGTAACAAACTCATTTGAACTCATTTTATGAGTTTGTTACTCATATTTTGGGAACACAAAATGCAATACAGAGGGCAACAATCCTAACTATCACTTTAGACACTTTAGAGGTAACTTCATTAATATTTTGGTGCTCTCTCTCTCTCTGTATTTATATGTGTGTGTGTGTGTGTGTGTAATTCTGTAGTGAAATATTTAGCCTTTTTATTGCTTAAAATCATTTTCCCTCTGACATTATTCTATCCTATAAAGAGAACATATTTACCATGTTCTATAGTAGGATTATATTTCAAAGATTTTGTTGGGGAAAGGTGAGCCATAATATTTAACCATATGAGTCTCATTTGCATAGCACTGTATGAAAATAAAAAGATACTAAAGTAAAAAAAAACGACTAGCCAGAGATGCACTAAAGTAAAAATTGATAGAACTTACGTAATCTTACTATCTTTGCACCTAACCTGCTCACCTTTTCATTAATAATTTGGATGAATGTGTCTGTGCCACCTACTGATCTACCATGTACAGAGCAAGAAACTGGTAGAAATATAAACATGCTGGATGATGAAATTATGATTCAAAAGATTAATCAGGTTGAAATTATGGACTAACCAAAAGTATATTCTTAAAAGAATAACTATAAATTTCCATATTTGAGTTAACAATCATGATAAATGCTATGGAATATAATTGAAAATACAAAATATAAATAATATAAAATAAAAATAATAAACCATTAGAAAATGGTATAATGTGGCTGACAAAAAATTGAATGCAATTTTGAAGCATTTCAATAAAAATATTATGACCAAAATGTAGAAGATGAAGGCTCATTTTCCCCCAAATTGGACAAGTCAGCCACGGAGTTTGTTCACTCTTCTGCTTACCACCTAAGAAGGATATTTCAAACAGTTGCCATTCAATAGAAAGTTCTCATTATGTAAGAAGTTTCAAACTATAACACCTAAAGGAAAATTGAAAATATTAAAGACATTTAGCCAGAAGACGAAAATACTGAATTGCAAAAATGAATCTGATAGCTTCTGGAGGAATTGAAAATTCTGGAGGAATTTTACTTGTCTTCATAGATTTGTTTTGTGTCTTATGAAAGCAAAGTTAGGACTGATGAACAATAGCTACAGAAAGATTAATTTTGGATCAATACAAAGAATTTACCTCATTTTAACAGTATTTGTCAATAAGAAGTTATACGACCTTTGAAAGTATCCAAAAATATAATGGACTGCCTCAATTTATCTCATAAATTTAGTACTTTTCATCTTCTGGAGCTGTTCAAGCAAAAATTAGATAATATAATCATCTATGCTCTTCTCTGCACAATGTCACATTCACACGACTATTACTTATGATATTAAACATTGATTCCAACCATAAATGCAGAATTGGAACACCCTCTTTGTCATCTCCATCTTAGTGGGTCTCAGATGGGGACAATTCTGTTCCTGCCTCAGCGAACCCTTGAAGTCTGGAGACGCAATTTGTTGGTACGACTGCAAAAGGTGCTGCTGACATTAGTGAGTAGACGCCCGACAGATGTTGGTAAACACCCTGCAGTGCACAACCTTTGTTGTTACGTACAACAAAGACTATCCAGTCTGAAGTGTCAAAAGACCGAGTTTGAGAAACACTGCCCTGCTCGCGTGTGCAGTAGGTAACAAGCTCAGCATGACCCATCCCGAAGTCCTGACCGCCAATCCTCTATACTGTTTCTGCCTTAATGTCCAAACTTCCTCTCAGAAAAGCTTAATTACAATTCCTTATTGTCATTAATGTCATTATTAACTACTCAATTATGTGAGCTAGAAATCTCAAGAGTTATCCTTAACTCTTTGCTTGCCCCCGTCCCTTAGTTCAAAGTTCTATGGGTCTACCTCTAAAACACCTTTCTAAATACTTTCCCTCCTTTCTACCACTGCTGTCAGTTCAGTCCCACATCCTCTAATAATAATTTTTTCTTAATTGATCCTTCATATTCTTACAAAGATTATCTTTCTAAAATGCAAAGGCAAACATCCCATTATCCCGTAGAGAAATCACAGAAAAACCTTCACTGTCCAATGAATAAAGGTTCAAACTTTAAATTGACCTGCAAGATACTAAATAATTTGACCCCAACTATTCTCAACAAAGTGGTTCCAAACTTCTAACTCCTCTCCTTGGTACTAGATTATAATACCTTTAATTTGCGCTAAAAGACTGAATTTTCACAGCTGTAAGATATTTAATTTGTGGATGAGAGAGCAGTTTTCACATTAAACATATTCCATTATATCACTGTCTTCATATTAACATATATTTCCTTGCTTTTTGTCGGTGTTAATTTTGAATAGGCATTCCTAGAGATAATATATGAAGAACAAGAAACTTAAAAGGTCTTTTTCTTACCATAGTGAAAACAACTCTTTTATATAGTATGCATGTTAACTGAAAGACAAACACGAGCCGCTATTTAGTGGTTTGCTTTGTGATATTTTTAAATATTTAATTTTACAGATAAATATCTCCAAAGATCAGGAATCCAAATGCCAATTCATGTTATATTCTCCCAGTGGAGGAGTGGGAATATGTTACATTTTCTTTTTATGAAGTGTTAAGACACTTAACATAATAGTCGTTTGAGGGTAGCACTGAAAGGAAACCAAATATTTGCCTATCTAATGCATGTAGTCTGGGTGAAATAACTGGGCAGGTGTTTAAATGTAAATATGAATTGAAAGCCCTCATGACATGTATTTGAATATGTATTGCCCCGAAACATTAAAAGTACACAAGTCTCAACATTGCTTTTAATAAAACAGAAGAAGAATGTGTAGAAGACAGTGTACTCGCAGCCTTATATATGCCTTTGGAGTTTGCACTGATTTACACTCAGTCGTATGCATGTACTCAGTCTCCTCCTCTATATCTAAGCTGAATTCTTCCTAAGGAGGCTGCTGTCAGCATCCAGGAACAAAGTTAGGTGTTCCAGGGAGGCAAGTCTGGGGTGAGAGCCAAATCTCCACATCACTCAGAGTTCTCTCAATAATAAAGAGTCAACTGTGATGGCAAAAGTCTTCTTGCAGGTGCTGATTCATGTACTGTGGAATACAAATAAACCCTTCAGTCGCTTCTCTGATCCTACCACCACCTCTTTATTCTCATACAGTGTTCTAATCCTGCTTGAGTTCTTCATTCAGGGATCTCTACTTCAACCTGGTACATGCGTGGGATGAAGAAAGAAGACAGGGAAACTGTTGGAAGGCACAGATAGAAATAAAACTAAAATAACCAAATAAAAATTGAGGGAAGATAAGAATAAATGTCCTTTTGCTATACAAAAAGACCTTTATTGTTATCATTAGCAATATGATTTGATGCATTCTATCCAGATTTAATATCTGAAAATTAGCCTTCATGCATACACTGCTGTCATTCTGGATAGTAAGTGAAAAAAACATTCAAAAGAGGCCCACATGTCAATTAGAAATCTGTGTCATCATTTCATTTTAAAATCTTGAACTTTTTATTCCCATCATTCTTTTATTTCCATCAATCTCCTGCATTCACATTTATCTTCATAATAAATTAGATTTGATATAATTTCATTTCTTATCAGATACTAAGAAACCATTGAATTATAGCAATTTTGGAACGTTTCATTCCCTCCCTGCCATACCGGAAATTTCCTCCTCAACAGTCTTTTTATAATAAAATTCAAATCAATTGATCTGTTTAAGTAGTGTTTTAGGCAAAATTAAACAGAGCAATTTCTCAAGCTCCGTGGTGTGCTTATCAGCAACAAATGAAAGTTAAAACTATAGCAGACTAATTTGCACAGCTTCATTTCTGCTATCTAGACTATAATACAAATCGACATTTATTTCTTCCCAGTGTCATGAGGATTATTAAAACAGGTAATATCCTTTTGTTAGGAATGGAGTTTTTAGTGTCTTACAAACTCAGTATATATTTTCTCATTTATTACGTGCCCAATCTTACAGTAGAGACAAACAAATATAAGGATCAGTCTTCAGTTGTTTTTCAGAAATATTTGAACACAAAACAATGAAACTATTTGCAAGTGTATCTACAAAGCTTCAAAAGATGTGTTTTTAAATGTAACAATATGCATGAAAAGTGTCTCTGAAATTAATATATAAAATCATAAATATATTTCAGAATAATTTTTAATGAATAATACTGAATTTTCATGAATGGGTACAGATTATAAAAGTTCATAGAAGTGTATAGCGAATCTAATCTAATCTAATCTAATCTAATGTTGTGAATTCACTATAGCCAGGTTATAATAAATGGGATTTCCTCCATGTAAGATCCTAGAGTAAGATTGCTTTGACATTGGTTAAAAAATTCTGTACAGAAAAATGTCAATCAATCCAGGCACAGTAGTGCACACTAATAATCCCAGCACTATGGGAGGCTGAGGCAGGAGGATCCAAGGCCAGCCTGGGAAATTGAAAGACTTAGCAAGAACTTGTCTCACCATGAAAAGGTCTGGAAATGTATCTCAGTGAGGGAAAAACCTGGGGAAAAACAAAGTAATGGGAAAAAACAAATGTCCTGGAGAAAATACAGTAATGGGAAAAAAACAAAATGAAATAGAAACAAGATTAAAAAGAAAAAAGAAACTCTAGAAAGCATATCATCCGAAAAATCTAAAAATGTTGCAGAATAGAAGGTGACTTACAAAATGAGAAGGAGGAGGAAAGAAACATGGACGTTTTGGTAAACGGGAAATGAATAATGCAATACAAAGGTGAAATGACTGAAAGTGACAACAATTAAAGGAACAGAGACACTGAGTTAAATTTCTGAACTAAAAGAAGACTACTTTGACAAAATGTCATCTACTCAGGAAATGGGTGAAATGATCAGCATGATCACCTGCTTGTTTTTAAAATTTCCTTGTAGTCATCATATGTGTTACCTACATCAGAGTTGTATCAGGATTCAGCACACAGCAAGCAGGTGTTTTGTTTTGTTTTGTTTATTTGTTGTTATGGTTGCATACAGGTTAGGCATCCCTTACAGGCAAAGTTTTCTCTTTTCTATTATTTATAAACCTACTTCAAGTTTGGTACAAATCTGCATGTGAATAATATATGCCTACATAAAAATGGTAATAAGTGCCTGTGAATTTACTTAAGAAGTCACATACATATAAAACCATAGTTTAAAAGTGCTTTGTTAGGATACAACTGCCGTTATTTTGTTGTTTTCGTTTCTAAGTGAGGTTGGTCAAGGTTGAAAGGTAAAAAGACCGTCGGAGAAAGTCAAGTAGACAGTTCAAAAATTACCAATTTATATATATGGCAAAACCATGGAAATGGATTTAAAAGCTAGCAGCAAACTAGCAAGAAAGCCCGAGAAAGCCCATCTCGTGAATGACTGAATGACTGGTATGCAGCACCCTGACCACTCAGGGAAACAGTAAAGCAGCACGAGGTATGTGCATAACTTGGCTGCAAGACTTATTGAGGAAGTTTCCAAAAACAACCTCATAATATCTAAATGGCATGTATTAAAAGTGCAATGACCAGCTTTTCTCAGTTCCCACTAAGATCAAACACAGAGATGTTGGCTTATATAGCAGCAGGGAGGATTTACGAATGGGGTTTAACTAAGAATTTCACATTACAGGTAACTGTAGATGGGGATGGATTAGTGGCCAAAGTTGTGGCACAGCTTCTTTAAAAGTGCTTTGAAATTATAGATAGTCTCATCTCATCCTGAAAATCACTTCTCAAGCTCTCTTCTAGCCCTCTAAGATTTTAAGATTATATGTTAAGGACCAATTCAGAAATACAACTACAGAGAATTTAAAGGTTTTATTTAACTAGGACATGCTTCTGTTCATAAGCCGAGAATATCAATTTCCATTTAGTGAAAATGTCTAGCCTCTATTGCTTTTATCATTCAGTAAGAGAATCACAAAATTATTTTGCACAACTTGAAATGCTTTTTAGGCTGAAGGTACACCAGTGAATGTAAAACTCTCAATAATAATTCTAAAGATATTCATATCAAGGATCATACTAATCCCTAACAAATAACATGTTTTTAGAGGACACTGGACTTGGATATTAGATGTGTTTTCTTCAATGCCTCCATTACAGACTCACATCAAATATCCACAATATGCCAAAACAAATGTCCTCAATTCTTTCTCATTTTCAAGCAATAGCAGAGTGAATGTTCCCATAGAAAATTTTCTTAAGTTATAAGATGTTTCCTTCAAGTATTAAAAATAATAAAAGTATGAGTTAAAAAGTAATTCACTCAAAAACTGTTTCTGGAGCACCACCTTTGAAGGAAACAGGACCCTCATCCTTGAGGGCTACCCCATCAAGTAGGTAAGATTCATTTCACGAATTGTTACCCAGTATGAAAACCTGGAATATTCCTATAGAAAAGCAGAGAAGAGAGAAATTAATCCTCAAATATCTAACTTTACAAAGCCAAGGGGATTTTAGGGTGTAGGTCAGTGATAAGAGTGTTTGCCTAGCACGCAAGTGAGGCCTTGGGTTCAATCCTCAGTCCTAGGGAAATTTTTAAATTAAAATTTCAAGTCAGATTTCTTAATTTAGGTAATAATATATGTGGTTATGAAAACAACTGTAAAACATCCGGTGTGTAATCAACCTCTTTTAAAACACATTTTACGTTGGTAAAACTGTACTATCTGCCATTTCTGTTCAATCACTTTAGTATTATATTGTTTTTTATTTCAAGACCCTTTACTATATTTGATAGTTCAAATGAATTGGGAAAATGAAGCCTTCAAATCTCGAGAGGATTTTACACACTGACAGTGTCCAGTCACTGTTCCACAGGTAGCTCTGGCTACTTCCAACCGGAATCTAGTGATTGCCAAATCCCCGTGTCTCTTCTTGAACTTTTCATCTTCCTTTCAGCCTCATTTTTTTAGTTACCTGTATCTGTGGGTATCATTCAATGTATTATCAAAATCACTAAGGGAACTTACGAAAAACAAGTACAGAGATCTGCCTCACATTCTGAATCTACACCTTCTAGATTCACATTTAGGAACTGTTAATAAGCCTCCTGCTTGCCCCCTCTAACCCCAGGAGACCCTTAAATTTAATTTGGGAAAGTGCTAAATGAGATAGTATTCAAACTAAGGCTAAGATAAATTTGTGATCTTCTGAAACACAATCTCCATCTTTTATTAAAATCTATCATCACAAAAATCCTATGCAGTGAACATTACTGTTTCTATTTCAGACATGAGAAGCCTAAGACTCAAAGTTTCACATCATGCAGAGCAGTGACCACCGCTGGCATGCTGTGCAGACTGTACAGTGGGGCGAAACAGACAGTGTCCAGGACTGAGACTTATATTTGAATTCTCACAGTGTCACTAAAGCGGCCTGATTTTGTCATCCATCCTCTTTAAGACCCAGTTAATCACAGCAAAATGGTGATCACAGTGCTGATCTCTGAAGGTCATAGCACATCATGGTCGCTCTTGAAATATTTGTCCATTCCTATCTGCAATTCTATATTTACCCTGTTATTTTCCTTAAACATAGACCTCATTTTAAAAAATGGCATGTTTACTTCTGAGTAAAAATGAATGCCCACCTTTAGCAACCTTATTATTAGATGTTAATTAGTCATCTAAAATGCTTGTTTGGGCGGTACATCTGTTACATAAAACTCCACACTAAGCCTCATCAAATTAGCTAAAAACAGAAACAATAGGGTAATTCCCAAGGTTACAATATTAAACAAAAGTGAAATGATAAAATAAAATTATGACATAGTTACATATTGTAAGATTATTCAGTTGTAAAAATATATTTTAAAGAAGTCATAAAATGATAAGTAGGTGAAATTTTACTCACAATATGATTTCATAGTAAAATATGTGTACACTAATGGATATATGTATGTAAACATAAGTGCATGTGATTTTGTAAAAAGAAAAGAAAATGTCACAGCACTAACACTAGTTATATTTTGATTGAATATTGATCACTTTCCCCCTTCTTTGCATTTCAGCTGTATTTTTCACGCTTTCTACAAAAGGCATTTTATGGGAAGAAAAAAAATGAGCATTGTACAAAGTAAATAAAATGTATAAATAAAACAAAAGAATGCTGCAAACTATTAAAATGGGCCATGCTATCATTTGCTTTTTTTAAATCCTGCGATCCAAAACAAGAACATACATTTTGCATGGGTTTCTTTAATTTCTAAATGCCCAATATTGTAAAATATTCCCCATGAAACCCAAAGATCCTTTCAGATATCACACTTGAGAAGTTATTCCCTGACCATATTTCACTTCCCTGGAAATTCTACAAATCTCTGCAACCGAAGGCTAGGAAATCAGGGAACAAACTCTTCTCAAGTGTGTGCTGGTAATATCCCGTTTATATGGAGAATTGTCTTCTCCAAATAAAGCTACAATAGCTCCCTTTCTCGTATAATGCACAGGTCCACTTTGTCCTGCACTGTTCTTGAACTTTTTCTTTTTCTTTCTTTCTTTCTTTCTTTTTTTTTTTTTTTTTGAGACACAGTCTAACTATGTAGTGCAGACTGTCCTCAAACTCAAGGCAATCCTCTTGCTTCAGCCTCCCAAGTGCTGGGATTACAGGAGTGTGCCACCACACATGGCATGTTCTGGGTAACTGCTCTAGACTTTCCTTCCATTATTCTTTGCTCTATGGCCTTGGACAAATAACTCATCCATGATTCTACTATGAAGCAGGATAATACCACCAACTTGATAGGTTTTATATTAACTAGCGATACATAGAAATCTCATGAGGAAATCTTCATAGTATTATGAGAATAATACTTAGATGTCTGGCACTAAGAATCAAATGCCGTCTTTACTGACACCAAAACCCGTCAAGTTATAAAACCACAGATAATATTCATAAATATTTACAAATGCACTGCGTGCAAGACACAAACACGAGCAGTGTTGGACAAGATTCGGCTCTTGCCTGCAGTATAGGGAGAAGGGCAGGCTGGGCTCCAAGCGCTAAATGCGACAGCAAGGTGAGAATATGCGGACATAGCGCAGCGGGAGAGATGCTGGGCGAGTTCTTGAGAGGCGGGGCTGCGCTACCTGGAGGAAACAGCGCTTCGGCAGAGATCTGAAGAATGAGTCGGAGTCAGCCAGCAGGCTGATGAGGAGCAACAATCAGTTGGCATTTGCTCCCTGGTGTTCTGTGTGGGAACTCAGGAGCTGCCAACGCTAACTTCATGCCAGGTGACAAATGATCTGAGTGCCCACAGCTGCAGCTGCCACTTTATCCACTCTCCCTCCTACTCCCATCCTTAAGGAGCCCGACCAGGAAAAAGACATCTTAGTAACCAAATGCTCTTGGTTAGCCTCCGGTCCAGAGATATTAAACTCATACGAACAATATAGCTACAGATCTTTTGCTATTTTCTTCTAGCTCTTGTTAAGATACCAATTTGCTGCCACTAACTCACTTTTGTACATCTCATGGTATGCTCATAAATATGCTCATTATACAATAAAAGCATGCTTTTTCCCCAGGAGCAGCTTTAAAGCAAAGCTTCAAAGTTATCTTAAGATTAATTCCTACCGCTAGGCACTCTCCTCTTTCGCCCTACCTTTTAGCAGTCTGACTTCGGCCTATCAAACTCACTCTTACACAAAATTCTAGAGACACGGGAATGCTAGAAGATACATAGCCTAGATGTAAATGGCTTTACTGAATCAAGGCAAGTTTTATACCTTTATAGATTTATCTACTTTTCAAATACTATTTTAAAGAAATGCTTCATTTTAAACAGCTAATTAAAAGGAAGAAAATTTATCACTGTGCTGTGGTATAACATTCCAGATACTTAACCATACTAGAAAGACTTCCATTTTGCCGCCTTAGAAGCCATTGCTAATGAAGATATCTACTTGATTTGAGTGTGTAGAAAAATAAGAATAAAATCTATATTCAATTGTCAAAAAAACAACCCTAGGGCTGGGGATTTAGCTCAGCGGTTAAAGTGCTTGCTTTGCAAGCACAAGGACCGGAGTTCGATCCCCAGCACCAAAAAAAATAAAAAATAAAAAATAAAAAACACAACCCTAAACTGTTGTGGCTAGCAATGTGTTTAATATAATAGGAATATAATATAATAGGAATGGAAATTCGAAGGAAGTATGGAATTTGCTTCTTGATTTGAAGAAGTTTTCATTATGGTTAGAAAAGCTATAGAAAAACCAAGTTAAACTGATTCACTGGCATTGACCATAGAAAATAGTGACACCAAAAAAAAAAAAAGAAAAAGAAAATAGTGACACCATGAAAAACAGAGACTGAAGAAAGTCTCTACATCAAGAGAAGTACAGTATGGGATTTGGTAATGTATATACTTTCACCATTCATGTATATTTCATGTATGTGTATTTTTGAATGTCCAGTCTTCCAAAGAATGAAGGAAAACTCTCAGGTTGTTTTGCAGGACATGGGATGTTTATTTCTTAAATAATAATTTAAAGAAAATCATATTTCCAAAGGACTTGGGAAATAAGTTTTTAAAACCTAAGAGAAATGCGGCCTAGCCAATTTCATTACATAAAGAAAAGTTTTCATTGTTTTCAAAAAGATAACAGTTTTACATCAACCACTAGGGGGAAAAACCTGCAGTGTACACTGCAGTATATTTCTCCCAAACTAAATACTGTAGCAAGCATTAGTTGAAAACATATGCTTCCCTAATCCATTAGTCTCCAGGCCAAGCCATGCCCCAGGGCTTAGAGTAAGGTGCATGTCATAGGCTGACACTATGTCTTACTGCCTCCTCTCAGGGCTAAAAATAAAAGTCTTAATATCAGGTCGAGCAAAACAGACAGCCAGGCTGGTGTGGAAATCTGTCACATTGACACTGATAGGAAAAAAGCCTGACTCTGTGCAGATTAGCTGAAAGTGAAACTGAGATTTTACATCCCAAGTTTCACTGACACATGTAAACCTTACCAGCATTTACTTTTCAACTGAGAAATTTCGCCCTTATAAATTTTTATATGAGTCTATGAAAGTAAATTAAGATGTATAAATCATCATCACAGAAGGATGGTCTCTCTTTTGCAACATGGGAATCGCCAGGTATTTCTTTTTTTTAAAAGTTGTTAGTTCCTTGACATTGTTTATTTAGCTTTTCTGTTTATAAGATTCTGTGTATTCATTCATGATTTACTTGAGTGAACCAAATTTATAAATTCACTTAAGATGTTTGCTTCTTTCTATTTAATTTTATTTCAAAGGACAAAAATAGTTTTCTTCACTAGTTTCTTCACATATGCTTGTTAGGTCCACAAAAGATAGAGTACTTGAGGACAGAGATAGTATGATGACTGTACTTGGGGACTGTGACCCTACGGAAGCTATTCCATTCTCCCCAAACACTAAGCATGTCTCAGATGATCACTTTAACTCTCCAGAATTATAAAAAAATGTTCTAAAGCATTTGACCTAAACTAAATTGTAGGCAACCAAATATTTGAGGCTTTCTAAAGAGGAAAACATATATTATGGAGTGCCAAATCTCCCCCAAACCTGAAGCTGTTTCTCTCAATGTGTTTCTTTAACATGTGTTATGTACCCACTGTGTCTTTTGTAGTGATGTGAAGATGAACTGGTGAATTCTGCCCAAGGAATTGCACAGTTTGTAATTATCTTAGTAACCCTTTTGAAAATGTGAAGGCAGGACTATTCGTGGAAGAAGTTAAAAATAGACTAAGATTGGAGTATTTCGCCTTCGAATGCACCCTACTCTTAGAGTAGCTATCTATCATCTCTCTTTCTCCCCTTTTCACCATCTTTAGTAAATCGTCTAAGAAAAAAAAATAGACTAAGATCAAGGATCAGCAGTACTGATGACTCCAGGGAACTCTCTTGGCGTTACCTGGGCCACACAGAAGCCACTAGAAGAATACCTCTAAAATACTTGGTAAATTCTGAGGAGGTCTGCCATGTATGATATCAGGAAGATTAAAATTAAATGATACAGGGGCTGGGGATTTAGCTCAGTGATAAAGCGCTTGCCTAGCAAATGGAAGGCCCTGAGTTCGATCCCCAGCACCTCTCAAAAAGTAAGTGATACAGAATCCAGGTCTTATTCTCATTTTACAATTTATTCATTCAGTAGAGAAATATTTGCTGAGCTATTTCTAGGTGCTGAGAATATAATACTAGAAAAAAGAGCTGTGTCTTGGAATTTATTTTCTGGTATGGAAATACATAAGTGATAAAATTATCCCAAAACTTCATGCTGATTCGCAGTGTTACACCTCGTGGTTAGTGTTCCTAAGAGTACTGAATACCTACACTGCTGGTGGCAATGAAAATGGACTAATGACGAAATTCAAACTTTTGAACCTGGTACTCAAAGCTATCTTCAAAAGTTCCCCACTTACTTGTGTACTTCTATCTCTTACTGCTCCCAACAAGACTAATGAAGGCATCTGACACAATTTAAATGGCTGACTGGAGTATGTCTGTTGGACCTTACCACACCTACCACAATAGTTCTTTTAACCCATCCCTTGAGAAGGAGTCTTCCAATCCGATGCTCTTACTAATTCCCCTAAGCCAGGTAGCTTCCTCTGTTTACGTGTTACCTCCCATGTGCAAGTCTCTCTCTGCTGGATTTTGGCTTGTGTTTTACTGGGTACTTACATTCATGAACATACTCAACTTAATCATGATTGGTAATTCTTTGAGGATATAACTCAAACGTTTCTACTTTTCATGTTTTTTAGCATACTGATTACATAGTTAGCTCTCAATTCACATTTCTTATGTTGAGTTGTGTAATCCTTGGATGAAATGACACAACGTAAAATTCAGTTGCTACTTCATATGGAGCATCTGGCACAAAGGAAAAGTATATGTTTAGAAGTGATCTACCATAAGTGTTAGAGCAATGATAATAATAATAATAATAACAATAAAACCTTAGACTCAATTACTTCCCATTTAGTTCTGAACCCTGAAATTCTACCACTTTCTGGCTTGTTTCTAAACTAAACTCCTAATCAGAACTGTCAAGATTTTGGAACTACTGAAGATTCCATATAATGACCTTAAAAGCAGAGAAACTATTTTTTAATGTGTGTTATTCCCATATAAACACCTCGACCAAAATTTTATGATCAAAATATGAAAAACCAACCTTTCCCCAGTATTGTAAAGCATAGGACACTAAGGGCACAGCTGAATGGACTCAGGATATTTAAGATATAAGAATCAAACAAACATATTCGTTAAATTCATATTTAACTCTGTCCATAGATGATCTGCCCAAGTTATCTAGACAGAAATATTGTATGTAAAGGTACAAAAATTCATCTATATGCAACACAATCATATTTGCAACTATGCAATAATAATTCTGCATGTGGGTCACACACGTTACTGTGTAAATATACATAGCTCATTCACACAGCACATCAGACGATACAAACTGTACATACACAAGATATGTATATTTCATAATGAGTATTTCCATAACTACACAATTGTATTCAAAACAAAGATGTGAAAATATTGTTGTTTTACAGGTGTGTGTAAGTCTATAACCACAGGTAAGAGTGCTCTTAACTGTCTTTTATAAGATCTGATAAAACTATCTAGCAATGAGATATATGTTTCTTTTCTCTTTTTCTCTAATAAAGACACATTTTTAAAAAGTACTTTGGTATCATTATCTTGTCTTTTTTAGACCAAAATCTTGGGTCACATTTCAATCCATATTCCATAAAGCTTTCATTGTATCGTGTTGGGAATAACGGAAGATTGTGACCCCCAAATCTCCGTGATCTTGGTGAAAATGAAATGGGCGCATACATATAGGCACAATCCAGGACACAGAACATTCGGTACACAAAGCATGATCAGACGGGATCCTACATTGAGTAGTTTCTATTGCACATACCAGCTCAGCTGCCACGATCCATGCTGCTCTTAAACACTACAAAGCAATTTACACTCCGAGTGCCGCCCGCTTAAATTCTTCGTTTTGCTTTCAGAAATGAACACTTGTACTGTCTAGCGAGTGGAGTCTTGATGCAGCTGTCTCTCGGAGTCCGGAAACCCACCTCGGAGCGGTGCCTGGTTAAACCCTGCTGCTGCGAGCTCATTCAGCCCAGCAGCTGGCCACCGGCGGGACTCGGACCTGAGCGAATGGGCACTAGGTCGCCATCTGGGGGAGAATAAGGGCAGCTGCAGCGATTTTAGGACAACTGGGTGGAACAAAAATGTCAGCAAATTCTTTGTTAAATAAACATGTTGGTTTTGTTTACACATTCCTGTGCATGTCATAAAAGAAAAAGAAGAAAAAACAAGGAAGCCCCATTCTGTTGCCTATGAATTTCCTGTTCCTTTCATGTTTCACATAAAGTAAAAAGTGTTCTAACAACAAATTAATTTTTATTTTTTTTTTTTTTACTTCTTGGTAATTCATCTCAAAAGAAAATAATTAACACCAACTGCTATCAGAAATTTCCAGGGTTTTAGTATTTAACTCAAAGGCAGGTTTCAGAAAGAGAAAACTGCCTGTGAACTGACATGAGGGAAACATGTTAAGCATGCTTGGTGTGTTTGAAAAATTACAAACCTCACCCATGGAAATGCTTAGTATGTTCCTTATCGACACATTATGCTGGCTTGGGTATGATAACAAGGAAAATCAGTTTCACTTGCAGTTCATGGCACTAGGTGTTCGTAGGATTTTAATACCACAACAAAACTCCTTGAATTAATTTCCCTCTAAATAGCTCCTTATCTTTCTGTTAAAGAGGTTATGTGTGGATGGAGGATAAACTTAGTTGAGTGAACAGTACATTTCAAAGCTTACCTATGTGATAATGCACTTAGAAGGCCAATATGATTACTGGATATTTCTTTATTCCCTACAGATCACAGTGGACATGCATTTTAATTGCTCTCCCCCTGACACACCCCATTTCAATATGTATCAAAATATGCAGCTTTGCTTTTCACTTAAAATTAATATTCCATGTGGAAACTTTTTTAATCAGAGCCTCGATTGAAATGGTCATGTATTTTTCAAGGAAATTTGGACCACAGTTTGATTACATACTCCGTGCTGCCCTTTTGGAAAATAGAAATTCTTAATCACTTCAATCACAAATCAGCATTTGAGAATTTATTGTAGGCTAAACATAAAAGAAATTTGCTTTTTCAATATTTCATCTGAATGGTTCATTTTCATGTGTGTGATAAGTGAACATACTGTTTTTTCATATGCATAATATTAAACATGATCTAAAGAAAACTACCACCTTTCTTTCTAGTATGGAGAACATGTGTGAAATATTTAAACCATATTTTTTTTGAGTTTTAAAGCTTCTGAAAAATATATGTTCCGGTGGCCTTAAAAGGAATGTTGACTGTTCATATTTCTCAACTTTTAAGTCCCGGCACTGTGCAAAATGGAAGCATGTTTGTTAATTATCTGGCTTCTAAGTTACATGAAGTGTCTGTTGCAGGATTGGTAGAGTTGTACTGAACTTAGTATGTCGAGACACTCAAATAGGCAGTTTAGGATTGCAAGCAGAATAAATAGCATTTGGAAATATAACAAAGAAATAAACAGTGACCAAACACAGAACTGTCCAACATATACCAAAAAAAAAAAAAAAATCTGCATGACCATTTAGATGTAACCTGCACGTATGTTAAGGAATAAATTTTTACACGTAAATGTTTTGGCCATAATTATTGCTTAAGTAAGTAATCCTCCAAATTTAAGAGAAATTATTGAAAAAATAAAGTAGATTAGATATTTACATGTATAAAGAGAAAGAAAAGATATTTATGAGAAGAGAAGACACATGGCTCTCATAGCTAAAGAAATGTATCTATGTTCATCATAGCCCAAAGCTAAAAATAATAGGAGTTGTTGGAGAAGAGAGAATTGTGTGGCTAAGAGAGGAAGAAAAGTATTAGGGTCCTGTGTTGTTTCCTGCCAGAAGGCCTAAATTTAGTCTTGACACACTGAGAACAGAGAAAATACAGTGAAAGAGCAAATTCTCAAACAGAAAGATATTTAGGAAGCAGAAAGAATTATTTCCATTTCATAAATTGGCATAAAACTCAAAGAAAGGGTAAAGGAACAAGTCAAAGAAAAATGTGAGACTAAAAGAACCAAACTAACACAGGAACTCAAATGTCTGCTGTGGAATTAACTAGGATAAAGGTCTGTACTAGATTTCTATTGCTATATAACAAATTACCAGGAGCTTAATGATTTAAAACAGAGAACATCTATCAGCTCTCCATTTCTGCAGGCGAGGTCCAGACAGGACTCAGATGAGTCCTCTGCCCAGGGTCTCTCAGGGCTGTAATCAAGGTGTCACCTGGACTGTACTCTCAGCGAGATGCTCCACAAAGGAAGAATCTATTTCTCAGTTCAATCAAGTTGTTACAATTCATTTCCTTGGGACTGGAGAACTCACCAAAGTCTTACTTCTTCAAGGCCACCAGGAAAACATGTTTCCACTTCAGAAAGTGGATGACTGTAGTCTTTCTTTTATGGGCATTGAACTGATTCAGTCAGGTCCTTACACAACAATCTCTTTTCTATTTAACTTAAAAATCAAAATATTTCAGCCTTTAATTACATCTGCAGAATCCCTGCACATTTGTCATAGACACCTGGGTATAAACAAATGTTAGTTTTCACTCACACAAAAGAAGAAGAGTTTATGAAAGTGTATGTTTCATTGGCAGTCACTTTGGGTGTGTAGACAAGAAGCTCTATGTAAAGAGACCTTGAGATTTCTTACCATTCAGAAGCTATGGGAAATGGTCTGAGACAAGTGTGAGTAGAGGGGCATATTGCTGTCATCAAATTAAGGCATAGATATGGCTCAGTCTATCAAAAAACTTCTGTTAATGCATAGATATATTGGTGCTGAACAGAGTATAAAAGAGATTAAAGAAGTCATTTGGTCAGGAAGTTGCAAGAATGTGGTAGGTAAACACAATGATTTGAGGGGTGACGTCAGGCTAACAAGCACGATTTGGGATGATTATGTACCAGCAGTGATTTTATGTACCAGACACATTTATGTTGTCTGGCTGCCTGCCCCAAGACCCTCATACCTATTCAGACATGTTCTCAGGCGCCTCAACCTAATTAGACTAGGACAACACCAGAATACAACCAGAGGTTATCTGGAAATCTATGATTTGTGTGGCCTTACTGAAAGAAATAAGCCTGTCCAATTAGTTTTTAGGAATTTGAACTAACTTACAGAGAAGTTGCCAGTTGGTAGAGAATTTTGCAGCTGAAAGGCCGTGCAGCAATTATCAGCTGTGTGCTGGCTGACGCAAAGAAAGCTGATTAGCAGGGAAAAAATGGTACAGACTCAAAAAGGATGTAGAGATTAGAGATAACATTCATTCATTTAATTCCTCCAGTACACTCATATGGAGTTCCTATTATTTACTGGGGACTCATCGAAGAGCCAGGAATACCACAATGAATTAAACAAAGTCCCTGATCTTAGGAAATTTATTCTTGAGTTGAGGACAGACCATGCACAGGAAAAAACAAAGTATATATTACTAGGTGTGAAAAGCTGTAGGAATAAGAGTAAAGCAAGTAATACAGTTCAAGATGAATGGTGGAACTGCTACTTGAGATAACATGATCATGGATATCTATTCGATCTTATGTCTTTTGAACGGAAACTTGAATGCAGTAAAGGGGCCACGGTGATGTTTGTGGAAAGCAAAGGCCCTCAAATAAGTGCATTCTTTGTATGTCAAAGGATATGGAGGGTTGAGAAATGTGGTTGCTATAATGGGAGGAAGATAGCAAACAATAGATAGGATGTGCAGTCGTATGTAGAGCAACCTGCAAGACCATATAGGGCTTGTGGACCTGTGTGAGGAGACTGATTTTTACTCCAGAGACAAGAAGCCACTAGGCAATTACTAGAAGATTGCATTATTCCTTATTTTTTAAGGAATAAAAATATATTCCTCTTGCTGCTGCAGACAACAGATGGAAAAAGAGGAAGGTGACCAGGAGGCCATATGGGCCCCGAGATGGACAAAGTATGGCCTGATTTCCAATTATGTTTCTCATAAAGTTGGGCTGTTCTTACTTCTGCCTTTGATTTTCAGGAGATGATGCTTTAAATTATTTTTTTTTAAATGCTCTTTTCTTAAACTAGATTGCAGACTTCTCACTATTTGTAAAGTACAAATTAAAAGTTCTGTGTAATAGAAACTTTTCCAGCTTAATGAGCAATGGACACTACATTTCCTATATTTTGGTTCATTCATCCTATCTTTCTGAGTTGTATATAATAGGTCCCTGTATGAATTAATATGAATTAATATTTACCAAAAACTTCAAGGAATGTCAGAAGTACTTAGTACTTAGTACCAGGACATTCTGGATTCTTATGCACTTTAGTATAAGAGCTAAAAGAATAACTTAAAATATATGTTATCTTTAATGAATGTTTGATATGTTATCTTTAGAAAGTGCTTGAACACAGGGAGTTGATTTCAGCAACCTATTACGTTGTTGAATAATTTTTTTCAGGATGTTGGCGTAAGCCCATAGAAAAAAAGGTACGTTTAGAAAAATTATCTGATCCTTCATGACATGAGTTTCTTTTAAGCTCCAAGAAAATTATCATCCAATACCAAAAAGTGTATTTAAGGTATACATTTTGTTTTCATATTTTGCTAATAGTTATTGATCATTTTAAATTACGATCTTTGAAACTAGGTATGACACTTCATTTTAGAGACAAAACAATTCAAACAAATATTGTATAGAAGTCATTAATTTTAAAATTTTTATCCATTTAAAACACACATACAGAGACATATAAGTGTGTCTTATGAATATTTGTGGACATATTTTGGACATTTTTAATGGCATTTCAAATTAAAAATTACAAAAGCAGTTATAAAGCTTTTTTTAATGAGAAGAGGGTTGGCAAATCCTGTCACTTTCTTAATCAGATCAGACGTTTCACTATTACTCTTTGAGTGAAAATATCCAACTGAAGCAAGAAGTGATGCAGTTCCTTTTATGTCAGATAATCCTTTGAAAATATTAAGAATGCAACATGAAAATACATGCTCAAATACACAAGTACTCATTATCTTCTCTTTATAATTTTGCTGAAGATTTCTAGGAGATGTTTTATGATTTGTGGTTACAGACAGAAATTGATAGCACCATGTATTCCATATTACCTCACTAAAAGTAATGAATGATGTCTTATTCAGGATACATATATTTATAAATGTTTGCTTGTTAATGTCATTTAAAATATTCATTAAACTATACAATCTTGTCTTAAGCATTTTTCTCCACTGACCAATTAAAAAAATATTACTGCCATATTGAAGAAACAAAATTCAGATCATTCATTTACTGAAGAAGAGCACTATATCCAATGTGATGCAAAAACTTGGCACCCATATAGAATAATATATTTACCATCAGTTGCACATATATGAAAAATATCCATTTCAATGATCAGCAGACATACTTACAGATAAAAGAGTAACTATAAGCTGTTCAACAACATAGAGATGTGAAAGGTGGTTAAGATAGACTATAGAAGCGAAAAGATACTACGTGGTATTTAAATTTGTGTGTCTAATTTATTTCCCGCAACATGAGATAAGATTAATAACATCAACAAGGACAAAAATGAGGAAAGGGGATTTAAAAGAGAACGGAAGGAAGCAGGAGAGAAGAGGGTTTAAAAAAATCAAGCTGTATAATGTATCTGTACCCACTCCTCAAGATGACTGAAAACTGCATGTACTGCAAACACTTACTAATGAAAAAATACACTGGAAAAAAAAGGAAGCTAAAAGAAGCTATAGTGAAAGCCTCAGTGGAGTGGTGGGAAAGATAAGCAATGGATACTCCAGGTTTTGTTTTTGTTTTGTTTTTACTTAAGTAAGTCACTTTAGGAATTGCTGACATTATGAAATATATTCAGAGCTTCATAACATTCTTCTTCTATACTTTAAATGAAAGGCTATAACTAGGATTTCCATTGCTTATGAATTCCAATACATATCGTATTAAAACACTTGCTATTGTCCTTGTTGATGGGAAAGGAATTTTCCATCAGATTTTTTTAATGAAATAAATCTCATTTTAAAATAGTCATTTCACATTTACGTTTCCAAAGACCAGCTAGGCGTGGTGGCTCTGACCTGTAGCCCTAGCACTTGGAGGTTGAGGCAGGAGGATCATGAATTCTAGGCCAGTCTGGGCTATGTAACAAGACCCTGTGTCAAAAAAATGAAACTCAAATAAAATACTATAAAAAAACTGGGGGTGTTGTTCATTAGTATGGCGCCCTACATTTGATCCCCAGCACTACACACACACACACACAAAATCAAATGCCAAATTTTTTTTTTATTTATACCAGTACTATTCCTTTATAATTTTGTAGTTGGTTTTAAAATTGGTAGATTAAAAGGATGCATACAGGACTTTAAATGTGCTCTCAAAGGAATTTACATGGAAATTGAAGCATTTAGGAAACGCAGAAATAACTTTCAAATACTATAAGGCTCTGCAATATTTTATCACTCTAATACCAAAATTGCAGTTTCATGGCTTCGAGTATCATAACAGTTGACTCTATTCCTACCTTTTAGAGCTTTCAATGACACGGACAGCCCGCTGCGGCTTCGTGCCACAGTTCCCCAGTCACTCTAAGACTAGTTCTGTATTTAGATCTGCTAGGCGACTTTCTTTGTGTTGATATATGTTTAACTTGAATAACCAGGAAATTCCTTAGCTTAGATTTTTAAACAAATCCCCAGAGGGTAAAACTAAGACAAATTAATAAAAAGCAAAGATTTTGTTTAAAAAGTGTTTTCTATCGGTTAAACGTGTCCCTGAGGTACCCGGCAGTGCAGTAAACTCCACATCAGAGGTAGTATTATAGCGTGACCTTGACAAGTACTCATCAGAGGAGGTAGAAGAAGCGTTCCCAATAGCACATGACTATAGGTCAGACCAAGTAACTTTCAACTCTCTCTGAAACCCAAGATTCTGTGATTCTCCAAAATAATTCCCATTCTCTTCTCTCCTAATATCATAAACTATATTTATTTTAAAGTAAAATTCTTCCTTTACCACTATACCTCAATTCTTTTACCTCATTCCTTTACATATACCCCATTACAACATGTATTATACCTATTTTTTTTTATTTCCTGATACATTTTTCAACAATCAGTATGCTTCAACAAGCGAATTTGATTTATTTCTCCTCACCTTAGCCTTTTAATACACTTGTCTCCTCTTTGTAATTTTAATCTTAGAATATACAACTTATGAATGCTAAATAATTTTGATAAATCACTTTTGAAAAGCCATAGTAACTTTCTATGCTTAATCCAGTCTATGAATAAAAATTAAGAAACTTTCTGCTGAATAAATTCTATCCTAATGTAGTTTAGTTAACTTTTGAGATTAAAGCACCTGCGTACCTCAAAAATAAGCTGAGCCTTCCTCTAGTGGATGCCTATAAAGTCCTCTGAAATGTTTTAGAGAAATAGAATATAGAAGGCAAGTCTTTAATTGAGTATGTTGTAACTCCTTCCCCATGTTTGTAGTATGTTAATTAAAATGATAATACAACTATCACCCACAATTCAATGCAGATTCAATAAAGTTAATAAGAAGCTTTTGAGAAAAAAATGGTATCAATTGTATTATATGTTTTCTACATGACATAAAACATCTTAAAAGTGTTTCCTCAAAACTGGTTCTGGTGGCAAATACTTGTAATCTCAGCGTTCTGGGAGGCTGACACAGGAAGATCCAGATTCCCAGCCCCTCTCTAGATAATTTAGCAACTTATTGAGACCCTATCTCAAAATAAAAATAAAAATGAAGGCTAGGGATGTAGCTCAGTTTGAAGGCCCTGAGTTCAGTCCCCAGCAATGGGGAATAAAACTTCATAAACAGAGTTATAAGAAGACCTATATAGATAAATATTCCTGTAATTATCCAGCTCTCAGACTAACTTGTTCATTTCTCTAAATTCCTTCACTAAATACTAACAGTCTCCAAACAGAAAATTGGAAACATTATGTTTTTCATATTTTTATTTGCTTAAATTTATAGGTTATATTTCCATTTTCAAAATTGGTATGACTATATTTTCACTTGTTTCACTAATAGTATACAAAAGTTAAATAGATAAGGATACAATTATCTTTTGCTTCTGATTCAAACATATAATTTCTTGGTCCAAGAAATTATTTAGGTTGGAAAAAGAAAAAAAAAATGATGTAGACTTAATGGATGTGTGTAGGTTAGTTAAAAACAGACAGTCAGTAGAAGACCTAGGTATGTGGCATATAATCACTGATGATGATGTTTGCAATCTGAAGCCTCCTTGGGTAACTATTCCAGGTTAAAATGAACAGTTCTCAAGTTGTTCTTTATTTAGTATAAAATATTTTAACAGAATTATTTTATTTAAAACATCATGGTGGTATATATGTGGTAGACAAGAAAAATATACAAACTACATTCATTTTAATACTATTATTCCAGTCTGGAAAAGGACAGAGTAGCTAAAAGGAAACTATTTGAAATGTAATTTTGTAACTTAAAAATATACGCCAATCAGTAATATGGATATTTTCTTTGCTAACCTGAAAACTATAGTATACAAGTTATTTTATATTTTATATCATATATTATGCATCATCAATAAGAATATTTGTTTAAATAAATGTTCTTCCTTTTGACATTGGGAGCAATATTTAATTAAATAAAACTATAGACAAATAAATGGCTTTTCAGAGAACACTTAAAAGTCACAATATAGAATAAAAGATCTATCAAAATTGCTTACCGAACAACATTTTGTTTTGGTCTAAAATGTTTGTTTTTGAAGCACCCACTTTCAACATTAATAATATAGTTTACTTATTCCATCTTCCACAGCTTCCTGATACGTTCAAGTACCATAACAACATCTATTCTGACTAAATATGAATATATTCAGCATTCTCTCATCAACAAATAGCCTTGAAAATCAAATGAGGTGGAAATTGTTCTGAAAAGTTAAGAATATTCAACTATTTTAGGATGATGTCACCTGATTTCTTTCAGGGTTATCTAATATCCCCCGGCCTTGAGGCGAAAGGGGCTTGTGTGTGATTTCACATTTGCCCACACAGAATACAGTGTACCCACTAATGATTTGCCCAAAATTGAGCAACCACCTGAAAAGGCCAGAAATATGTCCGTGACTCATCAGACTACTGGAGCTGAGTGGTTTCTCCTAAATCTGACCAATTTGTTCTGAGTATATTCTCCTTTGGCAAACTTCATGGAGTATAACTTTTTAAAACCCTATTTTGGAGATCTAGTGAGTGAAACACTATGATAAATATTCTTTCCACATTTATGTCTTCTCAAATGTAAAATTCACATTGAATATATTATTCTCTCTGAAAATACCGAGGAAAGGGTTGAAATTCATGAACTGAAGTACTATTTTTTAAAAGAATGGGTTTTGATGTCATGGTACCCTTATCACTCTCTAGGTCTCTGTAGATACTTTAGTAATCTTAATAATCTTAAAGAACATTGAGTGTTTTGAAGAACAAATTGAAACATTATAAGTATGCTAGTTAAAATCCATACTTAATGCATATAACCAACAAGTTGTCATACTGAATTATGGGGGGGGATTTCAAAAAAGTCCACTGCTTCTCCCCAAGACCAACTCTACACTCACCTGTTTTAATGAGGGTAACATGAAGAGTAGACTATGGTATAGCGTGTGTCTATAATATAGACTAATGGCATAAATTATATAGAAAACAGAAAAATAAAGAAAATAATCATATCTCCAGGTCTGCTTCTCAAAGGTTGTTATATATAAATTAAAAGAGAGAACTGTTTCTGTGTAAGAGGTGAGCTAGAGTTCCTTTGAAAGCTTTTAAAAATAGAGTCCAGCTCATTTTAGGCTAGCAGTTGTACAGAGATACACAACTTCATTTGTGCTGGACAGTTCACCGCATTCGCTTCAGCAAGGAGCAAGCGGTACAGAGCTGCTTCCCGCAGACCGCGTCTGCTCACTTTTGGGGTTAGAGGGCCGCTGCCTTTTCTCCAACATAGTTGCTGATGAAAGGGATCTATTAAAAAGAGCTGCGCTGGTTTACACTGCAGACTGAAAAGAGCATTGAGTGACCGCATTAATATGACTGCAGCGGGGACGACGGTCGGCTCCGTAATGTAATAGTACTTTCACACAGGTGCAGTAATTGTCCCCATGTCCTTATCTAATTTGTCACGAAGTGGCAGCCAGCATCTCTCCAGTAAATGCCCCCCCCCACCTTCCCTTACTGTACAGTCTGCCCCCCGCAAGTGTAAATAGATGAGGAAATGTGTGCACTTTCAAACTGTCACCCGTGCCTCGTGAAGGCTGGGTTTACTGCAAATCACTTGGAATGGCTCCTCCGAGGCGTTTAGCGATATCGCCCACCGGTACAACTCAGACGATCCTAATTTGATCACATCCCTCACCCCCCTCCCCGCCAGTTGGGGGCTGTAATTTTCCGAACATCTCTCATTTGCAAAAGTTAAAATCAATCCCCAGAAACAGAATGCTGACTTCCTGGTAGGGCTTCTCTTTGTAGAGCTGCCAGATTGTGACCGATAAAGGAGAGAGAGACAAACACACACACACACACACACACACACACACACACACACACACACAGAGAGAGAGAGAGAGAGAGAGAGAGAGAGAGAGAGAGAGAGAGAGAGAGAGAGAGAGAGAGAGAGAGAGAGAGAGAGAGAGAGAGAGAGAGAGAGAGAATCGCTTGCTTCCCTGCTCCCGGAGCAGGGATTCGCCTGCGATGCGCGGCGCGGACTGCGGCTGCCGCTGTACACGGTCGGCGCGGAGGGGCGGGGTGCGGGGGGCCGAGCTGGCGGAGGCTCCACGATGGGCTGATCTGGGGGCTCCCGAGCGCCGCTCCCTCGGTGCGCGATTTGGGGGCGGCTGATGGATCTGCATTCGGGTTCCAGCCTCGCGTTTTCCTATATTGCGTCCCAATACCCGACCTGGCGCTCCCGCTTTAGGAGCACACGTTGGTAAGTAACGTGTCGCCCGATTCCAGTTATTTCCTAGGCCACGAAAGTGGCACTTTTAAAGCAGGTCAGTCTTAAAAGATGCCTTCGCCGCCGCGAGCGTCTCCTTGGCCTGGAGCCCTCGGCGCCCCCTCCCGCCAACCTCCCTCCGCTCCTGCTGGAAGTGAGGGTGCCGACCGGATCGCTTCACCTGCGCACTGTGCCTGAGATTCCGCAAATCCAAGTGGAATCGGGTGTGCACAGCCATACTGTGCATCGGCGCCCCCCCCTTCCCTCCCTGTCTGACCAATGCCGGGATCTGAGATCCAGTCGCCCCCTTCCTGCCTCCTCTCCGCCTCTCCCCATCTCTTTTTCTCGCGTCTACACTCCATCCGCCCCCACTTCCACCCATGCAAAGGGCAAAGAGCAAAGACACTCGGGAAAGGAGAGAGCCACTTGCATCTCCGCGGGCTGGAGGAGGCCTCGGGCAGGGGCTGCGCTGCGAGTGACAACCTTTGAGAGGCATCCGGAGATCCAGCCCGGAACGGCGAGCTTCGCCACCGATGCGAGAGCACCAAGGATTCTAACCGAACGATCCCAGTCCTGGGACCATCCGGAGCCTGCCGGCCATCGGGGGCACCCAGAGCTGTGATCCTGAGCCGCTGTCCCTGCCGTCGCCACGCTGGGTGCGCGCCCGCCTCGCACCTTGGTATGCAACGACCATCTGCCTGCAAGTCTCCACGGTGGAAATACTTACAAGGATTACAAGCGTGATTTGGTAGCCTTTCTGAAAGTTGGTAACCGGAAGAGGAGATCTAAGGCTACAAGATGAAGGATGCAACTGAACCTCCCAGAGAGTTTGCCCCTCCCGCTGGGCAGCGCCGAGAAGCAAACCTCGCAGATGCTGAGCGCTCGACATTGATAGGTACTCGCGCCATCCTTTCCACTTTGCCTCATTGAAATCAGTATTTCTCTCGTGTGCCGGATGCGCACCGTGGAGCGCACAGACTTTGGCCTCGGTGTCTTCTATACGTTTACAGGTGCTAGGGGTTGGTTGCGTTTTTATTGGATCAGTTAGTTATAAGAAACATGGTGGAAGGAGGGGTGGTGGCGACTAACACACTCGCGGACCCCTGCTCGGGGGAGGACGTGGTAACTCCCAACAAATAGGCCAGGTGGCGGCGCGAAGGACCCCTCCCCCAGCGGACCGCTCTGTTGTATTGGAAGAGCTTGGGGGAAAACAGCTCAAGCTTTAAACATTTTTTTTTTCATTGCTAAACGGACCCATTGTGTCCTTTGCTTGGCGACAGCAGATTAGAAAGGATCTTTAGGAGTCTCAAAGCTCTTCAGAAAATGAATGATGCAGCATTTTAATTATTTGTTTGAGGGGAGATCGTTTTGCTTCCATATTGGAATATTTAATCTTAGATCTGGAGAGATTAGTGAGCTCCAATACCCGGCAGTGAGGAGGGGGAGGTGGGAAGGGGCATCCGGCGAGAAAGGGCTTCTTGTCCTCTCTCTGGACAAACAAATGGTGCGGGCGGTCTCAGCCAGACGCAGAAGGAACCCAGCGGGCGGGGGTAGAGGGGACTCCATTCCCTAACTTTTGGAGCCCTCCTTGTCCTCTGGATGTGCTATCCTGAGAAAAAGAAAAGGAGAACGATGAAATAGCCTTTAGGGCTGTGGTCGACGTCCAGGATTCAGGAGAATGATAGTTCAAGCGAGAACAGAGACTTTATTTCAGAGAGGACCAGTGAGTGACGTGGGGGGCTCAGGGCAGACCCCGGTTGCCTATTCTCCCGTCGAATCGTGGATTCCCACAGGATCCGTCAAAGAGCCACGGCATCTGCCCGTCGGGTGCTGAAGGTGCCAGGGTGGGGGTGGGGTGGGGCGGCAGCTGTGGGGGGTGTTCCGGTTTAGGCTCTTGGTGCGGACTTGTGAGCTAAGACCTCTCTGCCAGCAGGGTGGGTGCGTACTCTCAAGGGTGCAGCGTGTCAGAGAGCCCTGCCAGCCTACATACACCGTCCTGGTGACTCTTTTCAGTCTTGCCTACTGCGAGGCAGTGGACACATGTGCGGACTTTCTATGTGCAAAATAGCATGTGACCCTCCTAGGAATGACTTTTAAAGAATGTTTTGTTGGATTAGGTGACTTCTATAGTTTACAGTAGCAAGAAACGTATACATAAGCCATACTTTTCATTAATACTCGGTTTTGTAAAAAGTGCTCTAAGGGACAGCCATCTCTACCCACTAACTTTGAGCCTTGGGCGACTGAGGTTGAGTTTAGTTCTTCGGATCTGGACATCTTTCTCTTCCCTTACCTGTACATTAGTGGCAAGATTGGTGTGTGTGCGTGTGTGTGTGTGTGTGTGTGTGTGTGTGTGTGTGTGTGTTGGGGAAGTGGGGAGGATGCATCTCCCACACTGGTCCCAGCTAACTAGGCTCCTTGGCTGCACACTTGACTCTCCCCAGTTCTGCCGCTAAGCTGCATTTCCTGCCAGCAGGTAGGACTGTAGAACTGCCAGCTGAGCCTCTGAAAACTCCCTTCAGACGGTTCTTGGCTGTGATCTGGTGGCTTCTCTACACTGCAACATCTTCCTTCAATCACCCTTAACCCAAGGAACAAGGAAAGAAAGGAAAAAATAAGAAGAAATAAAAAGAAAAGAAAAGAAGCCCTGAAATTCTGCCCACTATCCCTGGGAGCTTTTCCAGGTGTTGGAACGTGAAATGTGCTCCTTGGGACTTGAGTGCTATCACTCTCTTTCCAGAGCATTGGCGTGTCTGGTTTTGGTTTTTTTTAAGGGTGGAAGAAAACCATGATTACTGAATTCAGGGGAAATCGAAGGCTTTGAGCTACAGTCCAACAAAAGCATTTCTGGTGCAAAAGGATCGAAGCAAAATGCAGGAGACACTCGGTCCAAGTCGCTCAGGATGCCTGAGCTCTTATTTGGGACACCGAGGCAGACTCAGCTGTTCTGCTTTGAGGACCTGGATTTCTCCCTCGTTTCAGTTTTTCAACGACTGTCTGTGCTGTCAAAGGGAGATTCCGAAGAGTAGTTTTCACTTTCCAGAACGTCAGCACTAGGTCAGTACTAGAGAGAGCAGCTTTGGGAGCATACAGACCATCTTTGGCAGAGAGAGAGAGAGAGAGAGAGAGAGAGAGAGAGAGAGAGAGAGAGAGAGAGAGAGAGAGAGAGAGAGAGAGG
>PVJO010008735.1:0-73522 GCA_004026905.1 Hystrix cristata | reverse complement strand
GATGGCAGTTAAGTCATTCATGGCACCAAAGCAAAAAGAAAAAAAAAAAGAAAAAAAACTAAAGGTGCGGGTGTTGATAGGTGGATAAAATGGAAATGGTACACAGCATCAGATCTTGTCTGAGGGTTTCCTTTTTGTTTTTTTTTTTTTTTTTTTTGGTAGCGAAGTAAAAAGGTTATCACCTGAGGGCAGTTTGGAGAAGGTAAAGTTGAAGCATTGAGGAGAGAAAAAGCCTGAAGCAAACATTTAGACACTGCAACAGAGTGGATCTACTAGGAAAATATAGTAAGAGTGTTGAGGAGCATTAAGGAAACACTTGAGGTTCATGGAAGTGAATTTAAAGATCAAACAGTCAAAGAGCGAACAAGGCAGTGGTTATAAAATGTAAGCTGAGTAAAGAAGACAGAAAGGCATCAAAAGGTGAAGAACAGTGCAATGGTGGAAAAGCCAATCAATAGACTGTCGGCCCTGGTGGGACTAAAGAACTGTTAGAATTGGCTTATTGGCAGCCAGGAGTTGGAAAGAGAAGATGTAGTTGAGCTGAAGAAGGGGTCACATTTAGTAAAATCTAAGACATGCATTTGGGAATGAGCTGCTGAGGTATACAGACCACTGGAGAAGATAACCTCAAAGAATAAGAGTGCTGGTATTACAAGGACCAAGTGTATTGAAAAAATAAGAACTATGACAAAAGTAGCATTAAAGAGTTCCAGTTACACAGGAGTTAAAGTGATGGGAAAATAAAAGGAAATGCTTTAGGAATGTGAAGATTAATGAAACAATGAGTGGTAGTACATAATATGCCTAATAGCATGAGAATAAAAGATGGTAATATGTAGAGAAGAAAGAGAATGAATGGTCTTTTAGAAAAGAGAGAGCGAGCATCACTGGAGAGTTGAGTGGGACCCCACCCCTCCATCTCTAGGCTTGGTTGGATTATGAAAGTGAAAACAACCACCATTTAGGATGACTGCAGGGAAGGCCCTGTTCTCTGGAAAGGATTAGGATTCTGTTCCAGCAAGAAGGAGAAAATATAGAGTATGCAATAACAAGAGCATAATAAGGGAACTAGGTTTCTAATGATGAAGATGTTATACGGATAATGACCAAAATGAGATTGTTGCTATGAATTCAAAGTAGATAGAGTTATGATGCTGTGAGAGTTGGAAGGGTGGGGAATAATACAATAAATTTAGCCACCTTCCAAGCTAAATCCATCCCATCCCACAGCCCCACTGAGACTTTCCTATTGAGACCATTAAATTCCAGGAGTATTCCTCAACCTCATGTTATTTACCTTCTCACCAGCTTTCAACAGAGTTGACTTCTCCCAACATTACAAAACCTCCTTTCTGCTTGAGCCACACCACTCTTTCCAGAGCTTTCCCCTTTGTCTCTAGCCATTGTTCCTGTATTAGCCAGCTTTCCCATCCTGGGACAAATCTGTGACATCACAAACCGGAGAAGGAGAAGTTTATTTTGGCTCCCAGGTTCAAAGTACTTAGTCACAATCACTGGCTTCACGGGAGGAACTTCATGGTAGAAGAGAATGGTGGAAAGCTGGTCACTGCCTGGCATCAGAAAGCAAAGAGTTAGAGAAAAGAGGAGCCAGGACAAGAAAACCTCCCTCTGCATTATTCCTTCAGAGACCCACCCCCTCCAACCATGCCCCACCTCCTAACAGCAGATCCAGCTAAGATCAATGGACTAATCCACTGATGGGTGGGGCACTCCCATTATTCAGTCACCTTCCAAAAGCCCTTTCTGTGAACACATGAGACTGCCGGGGGATATTTTAGATCTATAGCATAACAGTTTCTCACAGCTGACTCTTTCTCCTTTGTCCTGACCTAAGTGTCTGGTTCCCAGATTCTTTTGGTTGATCTCAACAACTAAAGTATCATCCAAGACAGACCTCTGACCCCATATTAATACATTCAGTTACCTGCCTGACAGAGAACAGCTAAAAATCAGAAGTCTCTCAGATATATCTACTCTAGAACTCTATATTTTCTCTCACAAAAACATCGCTGTCTCCAACTCCAGTCTTTCACATTTCTGTATCACTGACATCCATCCAGTTGCAGAAGTGAGAAACCTAGAAAACAGACTTGATTCTTCTCTCTCTGGTACTAATGATAATGAATTCCTGACCACACAAGCTTGGAGTATCTTGCAACTGTCCCCTTGCCTAGGAGACTCAACAGGCACCACATCTTTGCCACCTCATAGGTCTCCCCACATCCCTTCTTTCTTTCCTTAAGTCCAAGCATCAATAGCACCAAAAATTGAACTTTTAACATATAAATCAAACCATATTTTCCCTTGCTTAAAACTATTCAAATAATAGTTCCAGATGAAAAGTAGCTGAACTTAGTTATAATTTATTTATGTTGTAGAAGTAGAAAAGGCCTTTGAAATCATGACATACAAACGTAGATGCCATAAAGAACAAGTTAATACATTTTTTACTACCTGAAATGAAAACCCTGGATAACAAAACATCGAGTTGTGAAAATATATATGTTACAGTATTACCAGGCATACTTTCCTTAATTACACATTAATCATTTCATAAGGAACTCAGATAAATCAACAACTCAGATGAAAAATGTTAAAATGTATGCACAGTCACAAAATATAAAAAAAACACTACAAGAAAAGAAACTCACTCCCATTCACAATTCATGGAGATGCATTTTAAAATACATCAAGATACAATTTTCTACTTACCAAATAGGCAAAAATGAGAATATTTACTGGTATCCAGTAGTCAAGAAGGCATAGGAAACTAGGTACTCTCACATACTTTGAGGGAGTAGTTTTAAATCAAAATCATTCTGAAAGGACAATTCAGCACCTTCTTTTAAAAGTGTAAAAATAAACAATAATGTTACTCAATCGATGATAACACTTGCAAAAGTATGCCAAGATTTCCATATAAAGATATTTGGCATGTATTGTTTATTACAAAACAAAAAAGCCACAAAATATCAATTAATAGATGATTGATTTTTTAAAAATTCATACACCCACAGAATATAATATGTAGCTTTTAATAAGAATGATAAAATCTGTGAGTGCAAGTACTAATATGTTTTTGAAAAGATTAAGTACAGAATATGATACAAATATCCCATCATATATGTGCATACAGACAAATATTTATGTATTTGCACAAATTTTTGAAGGAAACATAATTGTTTAATAATGACTCCCTTTGGGAAAAGTGTGTAAGTACCAGGGCAAGAAACAGGTGTGTATGTGTGTGTGTGTGTGCACGTGTGTGTGTGTGTGTGTGTGTGTAGATACAAAGCTTTTCTTTTTCACCAAAAATATTATTAGGCTATGTAGGTAAGAGTCACAAAGAACTTTTACATTTCTCTATATTAAAATACAAACTAAATGCTTTACGGGTTTTCTTCTGTTGGTGTTGGGGACTGAATCCAAGACCTCACACATGTTAGGCAAGTACTTCACCACTGAGCCACACCCTCAGCCTTCAAATGTTACACAATTTAATAAGACAAAACTTGATTTTAGAAATGAAAATTACAATTATTTTAAAATCTCTATATTGCCTCCCCATTATACCTACAATTGATCCATGGTCTGTATCTTAGCAAGATCTGGGCTTTGTCTACCACCTTTACCATACCTCCCTGTTACTAAAAAACATCCTCAGCATATTCTTTTGATGTCTCAAACACACCATCGTATTAGTGCCTCATGGCCTTTGCACCTCTCACTCCTTCTGCCATGGGTATTCTTCCCACAACTCTGTGTACCTGGTTCCACATCCTGTAGGTCTTGGCCTAAATGTCACTTCCTCAGACCTTTCCCAAGTTATTCTACCTAAAGATGTTCCATGATTTCTACTATCTTAGGTCCTGGTTTGATTTGTTCCTATTAGCCTGTAATTCCTTCATCTCTTCTTTCACTTACTTTGGCCTTCCACTAGAACACAACCTCTCTGAGGATAGCAGACCATGTTTCTCTTTCTCATTTTTGTGTCTATCTCCAGGTCCTACCACATAATAAGTGTTCACTAAACAGGGTGAACACCTATAAATGATCATCCAAACAGGAATACTTTTACTGAAAGAAAGCAGAAAATTAATAGTTCTTCCAAGGTGATATGTATAAACTGGAGAATCCTAGATAAGCTCAGAAGTTTATTCACCCATTCATCCATTGATGGACACTTAGGTTGATTCCATATCCTAACTATTGTGAACAATGCTGCAATAAGCATGGAAGTGCAGATATCTTTTATGCATACTGATTTCATTTCTTTCAGATATATACCCAGTAGTGAGATTGCTGGATCATATGGTAGTTCTATTTTCAGGTTTTTGAAGAACCTCCGTACTGTTTTCCATAAGGGCTATACTCATTCACATTCTCACCAATGTGGATGAGCCTGAAGGATATGCAAAGTGAAATGAGTCAAGCACAAAAAGACAGATGCTTCAGGATCTCACTTATATGTGGAATCTAAAAACGTAGACCTAATAAGTCTAAAAACGTTGAATAAAATGGTGTCACCAGGGGCTGGGTAGTTAGGGAAGGGGATAACAGATGTTGGTCAAAGGATATGAAATTTCGGTTACCCATGAGGAATATGTCTGGGAGAGCTATTGTACAATATGGTAAGCATAGTCAGCAATAATATGGTGTAGTCTCTAAAAGTACTCAGACTAGATGGAAAGTGTTCTCCCTACAGAAATGACAACTATGGGGTATTGCATTTGTTAATTAGCTAACTTTAGTCATTCCACAATGTATATATACTCTGAAACATTGGTGTAATGGTAAATGCATACAGTTTTATCTGTCAATGTAAAACATATACAAAATATAAAATAAAATTGAAAAAAGATCACTCGGCCTATCAAAAAACACTTGTTGAATAAATGTATGAACTATCACTGATCATGGAAAGCATAATAATTTTCATTACAATAGAAGAAATGGCTCAAAATAGACAAATACTAAGGTTTTGCTTTTAAAAAGTAGTTTCCTGTCCTTTTTCTCCTTTCTCTTTATGCTGTTTCTTGTTCCTGCTGTCCATAAACAATACTGGTTAGACTTCCAATTTACTTTTCAGATTGACCTTCAAATTTAATTTAGTTAGCTAATCTATAGTACCTGCCTCAAATGATAATTCTTCTCCCAACTTCTAATTGTATCTTTATTGCACATGACTGAAAAATAATATAATTCAAATAGTCCTCAAGAAACATTGCTAGCTTAGAGAAGGGATTTGTCAAAGTAGAATTCAGAGCCAGTGTTAAATATGTTGCCAGTTTCCTTTTAAATTGTGATAGCCAAATTAATGAGAATTAATTTTATTTCTCACTGCTTGGACAAAATAGATTATAGATTAGTAAGGATTTAGTCACATATCTGCTACAATCAATCTTACTAAATAATTCAGCCTTCCCCTGGAGCTCTACCCATTTATCAGTGTTACCACATGTACATGTATGCAGACACACTGAATAAAAAGTAGCCTGCAAGAGTGAAAGTCTTAAAACTCCAGGATGCCCAAACAACTCAAAGGGACAGTCATACACCTTCTCAAATTCTTGGGACAATAACATAAGTTGGATGAGCCTAAGTTCAAACCAAGCTCAGTGATTATAGTGTTATTTAACATTATCCCTCTGTTTCTTCTCTTTCCAAATGATGCCAATGGTATCTAACTTGGGGGTTTTGTGAAGGTCAAGTGGGAATCATAGGAAAATCTTACTACCCAAATGCAACTCTACCCCTATACCTGTCATGTACCAAATGATTGATAAATGCTAGTTTCTTTCACATTTTATTTTCCCACATCCACCCTCCACAGGAGACCAGCATGCGTTGCCACAACACACTTCAATTTAAGCTACTTGATTAGTTTTTCAGTTGAACATCTTTTGCTCTCTTGATAAAGCTGCTATGCTCCCTCCACTATGATTTTGGAGTGTTGCTGCAGCTTCCAAACACATGATGTTCTGATAAACCAACTGGATGTTGGCACATTTTATGTTTTCAAGTTGACCCTAAGAAATAAACTATTATGCTTTTAGAATTTTTATTTAAAAATGCTGTATATGAAAGAAGTCCTTCCCTCATCTTGAGCAGTTGTGAGTGACTGTTAAGGTTTAGATACAAGTCTCTCATTCAGAGGTGGGGCCTGGTTGGAAGGGGTGGGTCAAATTGGGGGTGTGACTTGCTGATAGGAGTGCACACAGTAAATTCCAGGTGCAGAAAGCTTTAGTTGGGAAACTGGACACAATTGGCAGTTAGACTCAAGACCATATGTATTATGCTCTAGCAGAAAGTTTGTCTACATTTTGTACATGACCTGAGACTTTTCAGGAGACTGAGACTAAAGGTGGTAGAATAATTAACCTGGTGGAGGGAATTCCAAGGTCTCCAAAGTTAAGGTTGTGTTGTGCCATGGGAACTACTGCCTTCTTTTAGCAAGATCTACTGTGAGATTCAGAAGCAAAAGGAAGAGCCTTTTATTCAAGGCCTCCTAAAGAAGTGAATGCCTGAGTTCAACCATCTAAGCACTCAAAGATCACTCTAACCTCAGTCCAAGGGAGCCTGGCTACTGCTCATGCTGGCACTAACTTTGTACCATCCATATACTGTTGGTTTTTCAGGTATATAGTAACCAAAAGCTATGGGGTCATGGAGGATTCCACTAACATTTCAGAAGGCGGCCTGGGAAACCAAGCAAAAAAGGTGTGACAGGGTAAGAGTCCTTGACAAAGGCCCATGAGAGAGCAGTGCATGTATCTGTGAGAGTGAAGCCAAAGGAGCAGTAGAGACCCCAGGAAGTTGGAGATGCCAGGAACATGGAATATCTGCTCAGGAAAGCTGCAGAAAGTGAAGAGAGACAGCCCAAGAAAGAGGCCATGTGGGCTTTAACCAATATGGCCTTAGAGGCAAAGTTATCAAAATCTTTGAAGCTTACATTGCACTACAACCTGACCTGGGTTCTGGACATGGAGCTATAGAATTTAATGTTTGCCCTGCTGGGTTTCCATATTATTTTGGTCTATTCCCCTATTTCTCCCTTTGGGAATGGGAATATTTATCCTGTGCCATTGGATGGTAGAAGTTTTTAACTTTATTTTTGAGTTTTATAGGGGCTCAGAGCTAAGACTTTACCTTGAACCTCAGAGGAGACTTTAGACTTGAACTTTACAGGAATGCTGGACCTGTTAAAACTTTGGTGACTCTTATAGATGGACTTAATGCACTTTGCTTAATGAGATGGACATCAGCATTTTGAGGGCCAGGGACAGATAGTTATGGTTTGGATCTAAAATGTCCCCATTTAAGTATCACATTTGCAGGTGGGACCCAGCTGGAAGGGGCAGGTCACTGGGGATGTGACTTGGAAGAGTTTATTCTAGTCCTCAGCTCCTCCCTTCTCTCTCTGCTTCCTGGCTGCCATATGGTGAACAGCTTTCCTCCACTGCACCATTCTGCCATGCTATTTCTGCCTTAAAGCCAGACAACCATAGATTGAATTCGCTGAAACTGAACCATAATAAACTTCTCTTCTTTAAATTGCAGGTGTAGGGTATTTTGTCCCAGTGACAGGAAAGCTGACTGACACTGTGAATTACCTCAGAATCTGGGATAGGATACAAACAAGGATTGGCTATCAACAATGGGGTAAGGACCAAAGGAGGGGTAGGGGTCTGAATGGAATATACAATGTAGGCATCTGTTGCACAGTAGCCTCATAAGTTGGAATCTGAATGTTATTTTTAAAATCAGAAAATATGCATGATATCAAACCAGACACATCATCAGGTCTTGCTTGAACAACTCCCATCATGATTATAGATATTGACCTTGTTGCAGCCCCCTACTCATGATCACGTCTGAAATTGATCACATATCTCAAATAGAAGAGGAAGGACTATCTCTTTTATCAAGAATCCAAAAGGCCAGCAGGGCCTTTTCCTTTTATAGCACTGGGAGCTAGGCTGAACACTATCATTTAAATGATACATCGGTCCTGGGTCTCAGAAAGTAGTTTAGAAATTACAACTCTGTGGAGTTTACAAATTTTTGGCAGCGCTGACTCTTCCTTTTCCCATATCACTTCATCTGAAAACCTAAGCCCCAGAGTTTTATAGTTTTTTCACCAATCAAGTTACATATCTTTAGGCAAGTAGGATTCTTCAGAACTCCCTGCAGAACTCCTGAGCCAGTCTCTCAGATTGGAATTCACCTTTGGGATTCTTACTACCCAAAACATCAACTAAAAAATGTTAAACTCCCAAAGGAAAATAATGCCAAAATATAAATCTTGTCAAATGTCTTTTCAAAGCTCCCAGTTTTTTGTGCAAAATATGAATGTAATTAGTAATCAGTGTTTGAAGTTTCTTTTCATCTATAAAATCTCCAGCTCAAAATATTTTAGTATCTATTCTTTCTCTCAGCAGTGACAAATGAAGCATTGCAAATTTAGCCTTACACGCAATAATTTTTAAAAATAAATCTCAAAAAGATATAATTACTCAAATTTGATTTCATAAAGATTGTAACTGCTTGAAAAAATGGAAAATAATTACAAAAACTGTCACTGATATTTTTGGCTAACAAAATAGAATAAGTTAAAGTTTGTGTTTTGTGCATTTAATGTAAATGAATGATGATTTGTTATAAAGATTATGTATATTCATTTTCATGACAATTTCCTCCTCCAGAGTTCTGTTTTGGTGATAACAAGTTAGAAATAGTAAGAGGCTGAATGAGGTGTAGGTGGTCTTTCATTTTATCCCACAAGTGATCATCTGAGCAAATGATATTATGTCAGATCATCAGAGCAAATGGTATTAGGTTTCTCTCCATCCTTAGTTGCACTGGTATACATATATATATTTTTTTTCAGATACACATGTTTTCTCACAGGCCTCTTGTTCACCTCCAAAACATTCATTCCCCCCTATAATCAATTACAGCTCCTTGAAGTCTTCTGCATCTGGAAAAAGTACTTCATATCATCTCTCTCATCTGAAATTTAACCCAACCCCTGAATGAATCAAACTTTTATGCTTTAGATTTAAAATATCTCTGCAAGGCATCATACGTTTGGAAGGTGACTGCACAAATATTTAGAAGTCTTGCACCCTCCTGATAAACTGATCCTGAGCAACATTATGAAATTACTTTTCTTGTGGGTTTCTTAAATACAGCTTGTAATCAGGTCCTGCTTATCTCATCTAATAATGTCTAATTTTTGATGAAGGTGCTTGGAGTATTTATATTTCATGTGCTTTGTTTTATATGTTTGAATTTAAGCAGACCATATCAATTGTTGTGTTCCACATATCCCATCTGTTATTTTATCACTTTTTTTTTTCTTTTCTGCCTTCTTTGGGATGAATTGAGCAGTTTTTATTATTTCAATTTGTCTATATTTAGCTTAATGCCTACAACTTTTTAACTTGCTATTTTAGTTGCGGCTTAGGACATATATTATATATCTTTGTCATTTACTTTTATGTGATGTCTTATAATTTCATTCATAAGGAATTTTTACATAAGTTTTTACAGAAGTTCTAGTTCTCCCCTCCCAGTCTTTATCTTGTTGCTTTCACATATTTTATTTGCACCAAAATTATAAATCTCAATGCATTATTTTTAATGAATTAGTTGTATTTTATTTTAAAAATCTTAACTAAGAAAGAAAAGTCCCTATATTTACCCATGTAGCCATCATTTCTGTTCATCTTTTCTGTATGTAGATCCAAGTTTCCATCTGATATAATTTACCTTTCCCTGAAGGAATTTTCTTGATAAGTTTCACAGTGAAGATATCTGTGTGGAGAACTATTGTGACTTTTATAAGTCTGAAAAAGACTTTAAAATGCTTTTATGAAGGGTATTTTGATGGTTATGGAATTTTAGGTTGGCAGATTTTTCTTTCAATATCGTAAAGGTGCTGTGCCTCTACTTTTTGGCTTCTGTTTTTTCCCAGGTGAAATGTACCATAGTTTGTATCTTTGTTCTTTAAAACATAATGTATATATTTTCTGTAAGTGACTTTTGAGTTTTTCTTTTATCATTGGCGTTAAGCAATTTCATGATGATTTACCTTAATTTTCTTCATGTTTCTTATACTTGGGGTTCACTGAACTTTTAGATATACATGTTAATGATTTTCACTAAATTTGGGGATTCTGAACTATTTGTCTTTGTTTTTTCGGCTCTACCTCTTTACCTTCTCCTTAGATGACTCTAATTATTTATGTATTTAGTTTCTTAAATTTTTCTCTTGGTTCACTGATACTCTTAAGTATTTTTCTCTGTATGTTTCAGTATGGATGTTTCTATTGCTAATGTCTTCAAGTTCAGTAATCTTTTGTGCTCTAGTCTCTAATTTCCTGTTAATCCAATCCAGGGTATTTTCAACCTCATAAATTGTCATTTTCATCTACTAAAGTTTGATTTGCTCAATCTTTCCTCCAGTTCATTGAACTTATGAAATGCAATCATAGTTAATCTTTCAATGTCCCTTTTAGTAAGTTTGCCATCTCTCTCATTTTTTAGTCTATTTTCTTTGATTGACTTTCTCCTCAAAATAGATTGTATTTTCCTGTGTCTTTGTATACTCAGCAATTTTACTTGAATCATAAGTACTGTCTTTTATACCTTGCTGGTACTGGATAGTTTTGCATTCTAAGGTAATATTCTGAGGTTTTTTCTGGAACATAATAAGTTATTAAGAAACTGCCGGTATTCTAGGGTCTAACAATTACGCTTTCTCAGCTGGGAACTGAATATTTAACCTAGGGTAATTTTTATCCACTACTGATGACTCATAAGTTACTAGGATTTTCATTCTTGCTGTTGGCAACATTCTTCTCAGTGATGTGTGAGCTCTACCCACTGCTCTCCTACTCTTCTGTGGCATCCTTACCCCCAATTTAAATCCCTTATATGCAAGTACTAATCCGTAATCATCCAAATACTTGAGAGACAGCTTTGCTGATTTCCAGAGTTTTCTTTCTGCACAGCTCTCTTGTTTCTCCTCTTCTTCTTTGCAAACACCAGCTGCCTCAGACACTCCAGACATCCAAGTCTATCTTCAACTCAAGGAGGAGACTCTTCTTGAGCTTTGTCCTGGGAACGCTTAGCAGGTAACAAGCTTGAGGAATCACAGAGCTCACATAATTTTCCCATCTCTGAGGATCAATATCTTTAGTTAGCTAATGTCCAGTGTCTTGGAAGCCTTTGTTTCACACTTTTTGTCAGCTTTTTTATAAAAGGGTTTCAAATTAAGATGATAAAGCTGACCCCATTTACTCTGTTATGGACAAATAAGGAAGCCTTCCCGGAGAAGTTTTATGTTAATTATTGCTCAATTTGGTACGCTGGTACCACATATAAATTGAAACTCATACTTGTGAATTCTATGAGTTTGAGTAGGCTGCTGATTTCTTAAGGATTTTTTTTTTCTGCCTCCATTAGATTCTTGAACACAAGCATGAAAACAAATCTGTACCTCAAACGCCAAGGACAGTTCACAGAGTTTTGTTGTGTTTTGTTTTGTTTTTTACAGTTTGCATTTCACCTACGAAACAGTTCTTGGTAATCTCTGCAAATGGGATGGGACTTCAGTTGTCTATCCTGGGAAAATTTCTTTATATAAAATTTTAGGTGGTTTTAAAAGTTTCTCAGTTATGCTATAACAAATTCCAAAAAGTATGGAGAATAACTTTTAAATGACCCATTATAGGTTTTGTTTCCTTTTTTTACTATGTATATTTAAAATATTATTGAAAGTCATAATGTCTGCATCACTGTCATTTTGATTTATAAATCCAACTTCTGTGGGTTGTTTATGTAGTGTAATTTATATAAAAACAATTAAAAGATAAACTGAACAAGTGCAACAATAGCATCCAGATGATGCAAAAATAAGTGAATTATTTTATGAGTGCAGTCCCAAATCATTCACAATTTTTAAGAACATAGGGATTAAAATAGAGAGTAGTGTATTTCTGTGACAATACAACCTACCTTACATTTATAATGTGTGACATAATTGCATAATTATTTCATCATATGTCCTGCTAAAATCACAAGAGGCTACTGAGTATTTTAGAATGACTGGGACTTCAAGTGGTAAAATAGTCATGTTTTAAGAAATTCTGTCTTAAAAATTCAATAAAACCATAGATCTTTGAAATAAATATGTATAACTGTTTCTAAAATCCAGCTGCAGACCTCAGGCAGAGAATCACTCTTATGAATGTTGACTTTGATTAAGGCACAGATCCTCCAATCAACATATTATAGCCAAGACAACAGAATCTCTGGCCCCAAAGCTAAACAATTTCTGAAAAATGAACTACGTAGGATTATTTCCAAAAGGGGTAAACCATTGCAATTCCATGAGTCATCTAATACCAAAATCAAAATGAAAAATCAGGTACAGTTTTGTAATTTCAAGCATCTTGGCAGTCAAATATCACCCATAGGCAATTTATTATCATTTAGGTGTAGTCAGTTTTGAAGAAATAGAGCCTTTTTAAACATTACTATGCTAGAAATTACTAGAAAGGCTGCATGATATATGTACAATATTAGGAAGACCAAAAATCTATCTCCTTAAGTGAGGCAATGATGCTTTTAAAACAAAAACAAAAACGCTGATATGAATCTGTGGCACTAGTGTAGTCCCTCATGGAAATCAGTCGCATTTAGACAAAAACAGAATACATTTAGCCAATTTACATTCACCACTTAGGCATTCCAGGTTATAAACTCACTGGCTACAACCCAGGTTACTATCCATATGCATGCTCCTTTAAAATCACAAAGATAATATTTGTTTCAAACAACATAGAAATAGCCATAATTCTTAAATGCTTTAAATTTTTAAATGTTTCCTGATTTAATTTCCTTTAAAGCTGAAACTCATTTGAGTGTACAACAATAAACAAAGACGCTTTGGATAGGAATGATTCAAGTTTTATTTAAATAAGTATGTTAGAATTTGATTTAAGATGATACCTTTACTGCTTGGCCCCAGATTCCCAGTAACACAGTACAAGGCTTGTCTCATGTTCTAACCTCAAATCCACTGGGTCTCATGTGTTTTTAAGATTTTTTACTAATATCTCCAAATGTAGATGGATAATCTTCACAAACTTCAAAGAATTCAAGAAAATGACTGTCCTACCTACCAGACACAGTGTAGTAATTTAGGTGATCCATGAAAATTCTGCCATTCTAAGAAGTAAAGCAGTCCAGCATTTTTCAAGATAAAGTGACGATTGAAACAAGATCAAAAAATTAAACTCAGTACTGCAATCTTTACAGTGCAAGATCATTAAATACTTCTAGATCCTGTAATTCAGCATTCCACAGTTGAGTAATTAACATATTCTGGTTATAGTGAGAACTTTCTAAATCTCTATTCCTTTGGTGACTTTTTAGAGCCGTATCAATAAAAGGCTTATAAATAAGCAGAGCTTCCCCTCTGGCTTCCTTCAAAGCCTGAAACTGCCTTGGTATAGAGCAAAAAGGATTGAAAAGTTTTAAATATTCACAAGCTGTGGGCAGAATGTTCCAGAGCTTGGGGACATAAAACTGAACTGTTCCACTTTGAGTAATTCAAGTAATTATCAGATGAATGTGTATAGCATGTAAAAGGCTTTAAAATACAGTAATACAATCAAGGAGTGTGATTGGAGCTGTTAAGTGAAGAGGCAGAAAAGGCACTGGTCAGTCAGCATAGCTATGTTCCAGACTTCAGCATTAGGAAACTGGATTTAGGTCAGAAGACCTGATTCCCACCTTAACTCTACCATCATCATCTATATTGCCTGAGGCAAATGGCTTATAGTCTCTGATGCAGTTCCTGTAGAAATAACATAATCCTCCTAGGACAGTTATAGGAGGATGCTTTTAAAAATAAAAGTACCTGGAATCTAAGAAGTTAGACCTAAGGCTTAGCTTTAACTGTTTGAATTAATGTCTTTGAGTATGTCACTTAATCTTTTTAAACCTGTTTCTTCTGACTATATATAAAAATTGCTGATATGACCCTGATGCTCACACAGGCTAGCTGAAGGGCAAACACACCTTATGCCCAGACCAGGCGACCAGGACTCAAAGAATGAGAGCCAGATATGGTCTATGCTAAATGGATAAAAGATACCTGTATATTTCTATATTTAGAGGGGGTTTCTGAAAACTGGTAAGCCAATTGTTTAACTTTGTGAATTTATCTATCCCAGGAATTTATAGTCTTATTTATTTTGACTGATTTAGAATCAAGCAATTCAATAAATCTGTTGGATAAGGTACACTGTTTAAAGAGCATATATGCAATTTACATTGAGAAAATTCCTGACTGGTGGATTTGGGGCATACTCTGTAAAATAAAGATTCCTACAAGATTCTTTATAGTAAAGCCCTTCCCCCATCTCTTTGAACTCTCATCACCCTTCAGCCAAACACTGACCTAGGCATAGAGAGAGAGAGAATGGCAGCTATTTTAATGTTTTAGATTCAAATAAAACATCACAAGTAAACTTTTTTCATTTATGGTTTTTGTCATTTCACAGTATCTTTTCTAAAACCAAAACTAGTAAAAAGAATGAAAAAGAAACAAGAAAAATAGAAAACTTCTCTCTCTGTGATAAAATAGGAAATCATTACTACATCGAAGCAAAATCTAGAAATGTTCAAATACAGTACAATTTGGACCCAATTCAGGAAAGAGTTGAGAAAAGAAACATATCTCTGGAGAACAGCGACAATACCCTAAATTCACTTAAAGCGTGTGACAAAACTGATGTGACAAAGCTATAATCTATTGCTTCAAATAGTAGCATTTAGGAGCCTGGACCAAGGGAAGGTCAGCGAATCATGAAGAAGTAACAGGGCTTAAAGAGAACTCATTCACACTTGACCTTTCAAAAAAAGTAAGCTGTTGGTGAGACTAGATAGAAGAGAAAGGAGCAGCGATAAGCTCTGCAGTGTATAGAGAAATCAGTTTGAGACTGTCATATCGAGGTGCACTAGAAGAGACAGTGTTACTATCACCCAGGCACATATTTAGGTCACCTAGAGCACAGATGTAACTCAAATCCCATCACCCATAGTGACAATAATCAAAGTTGATTGCTCCAGCTGGTTCCCCTAATCTTTCCCTTACATTATTCCTCCACCTAGCAGCAGGCACAGTAAAACTGGCCCCAATTTAAAGATCAATATTGTCTGAAAAAAAGCAAAATAGTGCACATATAGTATAATGAAATTAAATAAAAATGAGCAAGTTAGCAATATTCTACAACAAAACACAAAAAGTTGAATAATCACTTTTCCATGTATTAAACAAAATATTGTCCCTCTGAAATAAGAGATTTCAAACAGTAAATGATAAGACAATCAATTTGAGTTCAATTTGAAATGTTACACACACAAAAAAAAGAAATGTTACGGATGTAAATAAGAAACTGAGGAGAAAAACAATTACCAAGATGAAATTACTTTGAAAGACCCAAAAGAAGGAGAGACATGATTAGGTCCAGCACATAATGGACAGTACTCTAAAATAGAATATAATGAAATTAGAAATATGAGAGCTTACTAGAAATAAAGAGCAAAGAATAAATTCAGAATACACACAAAACCTAGCAAGTGTCCAATGGATTTTCATGAAGAAAAGAATGGAACAAATGGAATAGAAAATAAAATACTGCATACCTGGATATGCATACTAGAAATCAACAGCAAAAGGGTGACCAGAAAAACTCAAAAACATGAAAATCAAACAACACATCCTTAACATTGGGTAAAAAAAATAATCAAAAGAGGGATTAGAAAATTTTTCAAGACAAAGGAAATAAAAATACAACATAGTAAGACTTATGGGATGCAGCAAATGTAGCACATAGAGAAGTTTCTGCCTTTGTGTGTGTGTGTGTGTTTGTGTGTGTGTGGTACTGGGAATTGAACCCAGAGCCTTGCACATACTAGGCAAGTTATTTACCATTAAGCTATATCTGCAGCCCCCAACAGAGGGAAGTTTATAGTAATAAATCTTTAAATTAAAAAAGAAGAAAGTCCTTCAACAAACTAACATTACATCTAAGGGAAAAAGAACTTGAAGCCCAAAGCTAGTAGAAATATAGGAAATAATAAATATTAGAGCAGAAATAAATAAAATATAATAAAAATAGACAAAACTAAGAGTTAATTTTCTAAAAAGTTAGAAAAAATCAGCAAGTCTCTAATTAGTCTAAGAAAAAAGAGAAGATTCAAATAAATAGTACAAAAGTGGTAGGAGAGACATTACAATTGATGCCACAAAATAAAAAAATCATGAGAACATTATGAAGAACTATACACCAAAAATTTGACCATGTAGAAGAAATGGATAAATTTATAGAAACATACAACCCACCAAGACTGAGTCAAGAAGAAACAGAAAACCCTCATGGAAAAATTTAAAAATCACTAATCAGAAATCTTCCATCAAAGAGAAGTTCAGAACCAAATAGTTTCACGGCTGAGTTCTACCAAATAGTTAGATAATACCAAACCTTCTTAAACTCTTCCAAACAATAGAAGAAAGAATACTTACAAAGCCCTTTTATGGGACTAGCATCACCCTAATACCAAAGCCAAAGACACCACAAGAAGAGCAGAAACAGAGGCTGTGAGACTATGAGCAAATTGCAGGTGTTCCACATGGCTGATGAATTTAACTGGAATCTTCCCCAAATTCATTTCACTTAAAGCATGTACTATCCTACAGTTTTTCTATCATCGTCTGAAAATATATTAAAATGATAGCAATGGTAAATACTAAAAAATTCTGAAGTGTTTATGGGGGTGAAACTCTACATTTTTAAAATGACAGAACTGTACTATTTAAACAGTGGAATCACATTTAAAAAGCATCTTGGGAGTAGAGACTAATTGAAATACAAATAGTAAGATAATAGTTTGCTGCAAAATCTAGCACAAGTATAATAAATGGAGAAAAATTAGTGATACTACACAAGGACATGAAGCATATGCATATGTATATATAATTTGTGTTCAGAAGGCTGTGAAGCCACCAAAGTGCACACTGCCCACCCATACTGTGTGTGTATACATATATATGTATACATGCAAACATATGTCTGAATAAAGTTTAATGCACTGTTAACTAAAAAAAAAAAAAAAAAAACAAAGACACCACAAGAAAAGATCAGTACCTTTGAGGAACATGAATGCAAAATCCTCAACAAAATAACAACAAATTAAATCCAACAGCACTTTAAAAACAGCAGATACCATGAAAAACAGTATTTATACCTGAGATGCAAGGATGTTTCAGCATACACAATAAATCAGTGTGAAACACTACGTTGACAGAGTCAAGGATAAAAAACACAGAATCATCTCAAAGATGCATAAAGATAATTGAAAATATTCAACATCCTTTCATGATTAAAGTTCTCAACAAATTACATATGAAAAGATAATCTTACCTCACCACAATAAAAGCAATGAATAAAAACCCATTGTTAATATCATGTTCAACTGCAAAAACTAAAAGCTTTTCCTCTGAGATCTAGATCAGGACAAAAATGCCCACATTTACCACTTATATTCAACACATTAGAGAACTCTTAGCCAAACCAATCAGGCAAAAAAAGTTAAAAAGAAAGAAATTGATCTGTTTCAGATAACATGATAAAAAATACTGTTAGAACTACTAGAGGAATTCAGCATGAAAAATCAACACAAAAATTTGTTCAGTTTCTATACATTAACAACAAATTATCCAAAATGGAAATTAAGGAAACAATCCCATTTAAAATAACATCAAAAAGAATAAAATACTTAGAAATAAATTTAATTGACCAAGGAGGAGAATGACTTGTACATTGTAAACTGAAAAATTGATTAAATAAAATAAGTAGCCATGAAAAAATGCAAAGACATCCCATGATGTCTAACAGTGAAGAACTAATAGTGCTAAAAGGTCCATACTACTCAAAGCGATCAATGCCGTCTCAGCAAACTGCTCAGCATCTTTCATAGAAACAGAAAAAAACACTGTTTAACTGGTATAAAACCACTCCAAACTCTGAATTTACAAAGCAAGACTGAAAAACAACAAAACCAGAGCTATGATTTCAAAATATATCAAAGCAATATGGTACTGAATAAACACAGACATACAGACCAACAGGACAAACTAAAAAACCCAGAAATAAGACCACCCATATGTTTGGAGAATATATTTGCAAAATTATCTTCAGCAGAGGTATCAAGAATACATGATGAGGAAAAAAATCTTTTCAATAAATATTGTTGGGAAAACTGGATATCCATATATAAAAGAATGAAACTGGACCTCTATCACATAAAATCTACCAAACTGGTTAAACACTTAAATGTTTATCCAAAAAATTCAAAAAACACCATAGAGGGATAGCTTCTTGACACTGACCTTGGCAATGATTTCTTGGACATGACACCAAAAGCGCAGGCAATAAAAGTAAAAATAGACAAATAGGATTCCATCAAAAGCTGAAAACATTCAAAACAGTGACAACACAACCTACAGAAATAAAATATTATTTAACTTATTTTATTTTTTGGCCAAAGTACAGTTTCTTTTTTAAAAATTGTTATTAGTACATGTTTGCAGAACATAATGATTATATTCATTGTAGGGAACAGGTACATGTATATAACACATCTCAATTCTTTTTTTCCCTTCCTCTCTATTCTCCCTTTTTTTAGATTTACTTACTTATTTAGTAAGTCCTTAAAAAGTTAATTATCATACATACAGATTTGTAGGCCAAAAACATATAAACACATAAGACAATTATACTAATTTATCAAGATATACTTTTAGATACATTGTTCACACTGGATTAAAATAGCTTTTCTTCTCTCTCTCTCCTTTTTCCTATTATCTACAACAAATATACGAAAAGATGCTCAAGATCATTAGTCATCAGAGAAATACAAATCAAAATTACACTATTACCTCACACGTTAGAATTAATATTATCAAAAACACAAAAAATAGCCAGTATTAATGAAGATATGAAGTAAAAGAAACTCTGTACTCTATTGATGGGACTCTAAATTGATGTAGCCACTACAGAAAATAGAAAGGAAATTCCTCAAAAATCTAAAAATAGAGCTACCAGATGATCTAGCAATTCCAATTCTGGGAATATATTCATAGAAATTAAAATCAGGATCTGAATGATTATCGGAACACATTTTGCCAAATGAAATAAGCCAAGCACAGAAAGGCTTGTAGTGTACAATCTCACTTATACATAGAATATGAAAAATCTGAACTCACAGAACCTGAGAGTAAAATGGTAATAGAATGGTAATTGTCGAGGTAAGGTTTAGTGGCAGGAAAGAGTGGTGCTGGTCCAAAGATGTAGTTTCAGGTATACAGGATGAGTAAATTTGGGAGATCTATTATACAGTATGGTGACTATGGTTAATATAATGTATTATACGCTGGAAAATTGCTGAGAGTAAATCTTAGATGTTCTCACAGCAAAGCAAAATGATAAGTATGTAAGGTAATGAATGTGCTAATTAGCTTGATTTAACCATTTCTCAGTGTATATCAAGACATCACATTGTATATCATAAATATATACAATTTTTAATTTTCAACTATATTCTAAGTTGTAAAAATGCACAGGTGCCTCTTAAAAACAAAAATGCAACTAGCAGAAATTTTTCTAAACTAAAGACTTGAATCTTCTAAGTGAGAAGATATATTGCATCTGATTTGGGAGGAGGAATATAAATGAGAAAAATCTATGCAAAGAATTTCTAAGTGTTATGGTTTGTGTAGATGTCCCCCCAAAGCCTCATGAGGTCATAGTTGGGGCTTTTTCAGAGGTGGCTGAATCTAGAGTGTGTGATGCTGGACATGTGATTACTAAATCAGTCCACTGATTGGTTTGGCACCACCCTAATCCTGGCAGCCTGGATAAAATACAAGGGATAGAAAGCGGTTTGTCTACCCTTTGCTTACCCTCTTGCTTACTTTGCTGCCTTCTGCTTGTCTGCCATGCCACCCTGCCTTGGATCCAACTGATTGTGGACAGAAACCTCTACAAACGGAACTAAATAAATCTTTCGCCCTTCCACTTTGGGTGTCAGATACTTTGTCTCAATAATGAGAGAAAAATAACTAATACACTAAGTGTAAGTTGTTGGGCCAGAACGATTCTGTGATATGTGTCATTCTCTAGAGCAGGAGTTGTTTATTTCTATCCATCTTCTCTCCCATCTAAGCAAATGCCACCACCCTATGGAAGACACTATAGACATGGACACAAGCCCCGGAAGCCTCACGACTGTTTTTTGGTTGTGGACTAAAGGCTGGCAAAGATTATCGCCTGAAAGTGAATAATGATGGAAATGAGCACCAAGTATCTTTAAGAATGGCCAGTTTAGGGGCTGTTACCAAGGATGAATTTCACATTGTTGAAGCAGAGGCAATGAGCTATGTCAGTGCAGCTGAAAAAAAAAAAAAAAACTAACAACTTTGAAAATGTCTGAAAAAAAAAAAAAGAAAATGTCTGTACAGCCAGTGGCTTCACTAGAGTCTATGAAATTACACCAGTTTTGCTTTTGAAATGTGATTCAGTATGTGCATATTAATGAACAACACCTATAGCTGTGGAAGAAGATGGCAGAGTCAGAAGATCATGAAGAGAAGAATGTAAAATTCTTAAGTATATGTACCTGGAAAATGAATTGCCCCTGGAAGTGGTGGCAAGTTTCCACATAAAAAGTAAAACGTGTAGGTGATAAAGATGATGATGATGATTTTGATACTGAGAAAACTGAAGGAAAAACTCCAGTGAAGAAATATATTCAAGAGAGTCCAGCCAAAAATGCATAAAAAGCAACCCAGAATAGAAAAGACTCAAAACTATCAACAGCAAAATCATAATATCAAGAATCGTTCAAAAGAAAGGAAAAAAATCCCTAACTACCAAAAGGACCTATTTCTATAGAAAATATTAAAGCAAAAATACAAGCAAGTATAGAAAAAGGTTTTTCTCTTCCCAACGTAGAGCCAAGTTCATGAGTTACATGAAGAAATGCTTCTGAATAACTGATGAGAAGGCTGCTCAAGGTCTCTGGCAGAGAAAGTCGTCTCTTTAAGAAAGTAGTTTAAACAACTTGTTAAATTTTCCTACCTTATTTCATTTCTAAAACAGTTGATACACAGCTGCTCTTTGTACAATACAAAGTGAGAAACTTCCCCACTGTGTTTGATAAATGTTATCTGTATACCATTGACAAAAATGTGTTGTCCAAAATGCTTGTTTAGTTTTTTAAAATAGAACTCCGCCCTTTGCTTCGTTTTAAGTATTTCTGGAATGTTTTGGCAGGACATAGCAGCAGTGGTGATCAGACATGGAAATGATGGACAGACAAAAACAAACATGAGAAATAAGCTCAGTATTTTAATAAAGTGGAAAAACGCTTTTTGAACATCCACATTAAAATGCAGTAGTTAGTGTATCCAGAAAACATAAATGAATGCAGCTTTAATTGGCACAAAACTTCTTACCAACATACAACAAGGCAACTGGGAAGGAATGTACAAAAAGTCCTCAAGTCCTCAAGTTCCACTGCTTAAATATAAAGGCAACTAAACGATATCTTCAAATATTCTAGAATTCAGCAAATGCTGTAATGATGCACTCCTTAAAAAAAACTTAATTACAAAAATCTAGTCATCTAAAATATGAATGAAAAATAAATGTAAAGGGACTAGTGGGAACATCTACTTCTGCCCAACATGGAATCACAGATGGAGTTTATTCCTTCTCCTGAGAAAAAATAAAGGACAAAGTATATGAGATAATAGTTTTTATGTCATTGGCTATCATCCAATAAAAGATAGTGATCCCTGAGTGAAGTAAAGACATAAGCCATGCAACTGTCCAAGCTTGCTGTCTAAAAAGCAAGGATACTGTGCAAGGAAGAAAAACACAGATTGAGTTCATGCTATATGTTAGGAGGTGGATTTGAGCATCCAAGGAAATCAAGCAACTGGCACGCAGAAGACAAAGTACCCAGGATGAAATCACCACATGGAAAGCACACACTCCAGACATCCACAGTATTTCTCTTTCAAATACTAAGCAGAGCACTGAGTACATTCATGTGAGAAATACTGTATATTCAAATATTTATAGCAACATGTGAGTAACAAATAAGTACATAAGAAAAGTACCAGCATCATTAAGTATAAGGAAAACCTGAATTTCATTCACAAGATACCACTCATTAGAATGGCTAAAATTTAAAAACCTTGTCATACCATGTTTGACAAGTATGTAGAACTACCGGAACTCTCAAACATTACCTGCTGAAATGTAAAATGGTATAGCTCCTTTAGAAAACAGTTTTGCTATTTCTTAAAATAATATACACTTACCACATTACTCAGCCTTCCCACCCTAACTGTTTATCTAGGTGCAATAGTATAAGAAATTGTCCACAGTTTGACTTGTCAAAGATGAAACAATTTACCAACAAGTGACTGAATAAACAAACGACTTCGGCCACATACAATAAATACTACTCCCTAATAGGAGCAAGTAATTAGCACATATGGTAACATAAAAACACTTAAGTGCCAAGTGACTTAAGTCTCTCCTTATGATTTCATTTATTTCTTAAATTTAATTGATACAAATGTTAAAATTGTATTTATTAATGGGGTATCATATGTTTTGGTACATTTCTACATTGTATAATATTTAAATCAAGTTAAAATATTTATCTTCTCAAACATTTATCATGTGCTTATTTTAAAATTTTAAATGTCCTCTTTCTCTAGCTTTTTGAAATGTATAATATATTGTTTTCTATAATCACCCTACTGTGCAATAGCACACCAGAAATTCTTGCTCCTATCTGTCTATAACTTATTAACCCTTGATCAATGTTTTTCCATCTTTCCTGTCCCCAGACTCTAGTAACCATTATCCTCTCCACTTCAAGAAGAGCATTTTTAGATTCCACATATGAGCGAACTCATGTAGTATTTCTATGCCTGCCTTACTTCACTGAACATAATGATCTCAAGTTCCAACCAAGTTGCCATAAATGACGGGATTCCATTCTTTTAATGGCTGAATAGTGTTCTATAGTGTATATATACCACATTTTATTTATACACTCATCTGTTAATTGATATTTAGGTTGTTTCCATTTCCCAGTTGTTGTGAATAGTGTTGCAATAAACAGGGAATGCAGATGTCTCTTTGAAATAATGATTTCATTTCTTTGGGATATACACCCAGTAGTGGGATTGCTGGATCATATGCTGGTTCTACTTGTAATTTTCTGAGGAACTTCCATACTACTTTACATAATGACTGTAAAACAGTGTGCTAAAAATATTCAAGGATTCCTTTTGTTCCACATCCTCATCAGCACTTGTTATCTTTAGTCTTTTTGTAAGAGCCATTCTTCATGGGGTGAGGTGATATCTCATTATGGCTTGGGGTTGCACTTCCCGGTGATTTCATTTATTAAAATTCTACAACATGCAAACTAACTTATTGTAACTGGAAGCAGATTAGTGGTTGATTTTATATGTTCATGGTATGAACACAGGAAAGGTTTACACAGGAATATAAGGAAATTTTTGAAGGTGATGGATTAATCCACTAATTTGATGATAATTTGGTATCAGGGACATATTCATATGCTAAAATGTATCAAATTGTACACTTTAAATAGATGTGGTATATTCTACATCACATACCTCTACAAAGCTGAGAGAGAAAGTAGTATTCTAAGTATATTTATTTATTTTATTTTATTTTAATGGTACATTTTAGATATACACAATGATTAACATTCATCATAGAGAATGTGTACCTGTACATGATATATCTTGCTGCTTCTTTTTTCCCATTCCCTTCCCTTCCCTTCAACCCCTCCTTCCTCCTTATTTACAAAAGCTTTGTTTCCATTTCCTTCCTTCTATTCTTTTTTTTTCCCTTGTCCCTCTGTTCCTTTTCCCCTCCTCCTCTCTTGTTGTCCTTTCCATTGGAACAATTTCTTCCCTTTCCCAATATAATACATTTTAGTCCTTATATGGCTTCCAAGATTTGTGAAAAATATTTTATATGATTTTATAATGGTAGCTACTATATATTTAATATATAATTATTTCTCTAAATGGTCATCTGAAATGCAAAAGAATTTATTGCAAATTTCCTTTCCTTTCCCCTCTTCATTCTCATTTTGGATTAAGCCTTATTTGACACACTGTGAAAGTTCACTATAACTTCTGGTGGTTCAGATAGGTTTTATAATTACTGATTCCTTCTGCAGCTACTTATGAAAAGGTTGAATTAAATAGAAGTACTTCTGACATTTTCTAAATCTAAAACTAACAGGAAGCCTCAGATTTTCAGTGTGAAATGACAGTCACACACCACACACATCTGTCAAAATAGAAATGATAAAAACTGATCTGTTAAAGAGAAAGCACTGTCAGATTTTGTTTTTAAAAACTGCCCATAAGAAATCCATGTGCAGGAAAGTCATTTAGAAGTAATACAAGTAAAAGAGACATAATTATACTGGGAAAACACAACACACAATCATACAGAGAAACATGAAATGAGATATGAATATTAAAGTTTTAACCAAAAAAATGAAGAAACAAAAAGAAATGATAGCAATAAAGTACAAATTTTTAAATAAATTTTGATGCATCAAATAGCATACTATCATCATTTTTAGAGTGAGATGCAAAGCCAGTGGGGAATTTTGAGATATGATTTGAATTACATTTTTAAAAGAGCATTCTGGAGCTCCACATTCTAGAAAGCCTTTATTGGTACCAAGGGGGAGGTAGAAAAAGCAGTTAAGAGATATGGCAATAATCCAGACAAGAAATGATGGTGGCATAAACCAGGAGAGAATCAGGATCAACATGATACAATGGGTGAGATGGTGGCACTGTGGACTTTAAGTCAGTGCAGTGATAGGATGAGACTGTGAAAGGTCTTGGTGCACTGGGGTGGGGGCAAGTGTATTTTGCATGTGGGAAAGACATGAACTGGAGGCCAGAGTGTAGCAGCCATTCTCTGATGACCCCTAATGATGCCCATTTTCTGGTATTCGCACCCTTATGTAGTTTCCACATGTACTAGGGTTGGTCTAAGTGACCAGTAGAATATGCCAAAGTGGCAGTGTGTCACTTCTGAGGTAGGATATAGCATACATTCTTCTGTCTTGGTTGCTTTCAAGTTATCTGAGGGCAGACAAACACTCTGTCATGAGAAACCCACACAGTAAAAACTGAGGTCTCTGTCCAATACCTTGTGGGGACAGAAGCCTCACATTAACAGCTAGCTAAGTGAGCTTGGAAATACATTCCATAGTTCCAGCAAGCTTTTCAAAAGATTGCATCTTCAGCTAAAATCTGGACTGCAACTTCATTGTAGACCCTGAGCCAGAACCACTAAGTAAAAATCCCAACCCAGAGAAGCTGTGATATATAAATGTTTTAGGTCACTATATTTTGGAGTAACTTGTTATACAGTAACAGATGACTAACATAGAGCTTCTCAATCTATCTTTCATGATTCTTATCTACTCTTTTTATAGTTTGCTTCTCTGTATCTGGAAACTATGTAACAGACAAGTTCATTCTAAGTCTTGGTCAGAATTTATTCCATTGATTGTATTTTTCATTTCAGTAACTTTATTTTTCATACACCTTTCTCTTCTTTTCTATTTTGTTTGTTTCAAATGCTCTGGTTCTTTCTGAAAGAACGTATGCCTTAATTTAGAGCTGTAAACATCCTCAAAACAGTCTAGATATTTTTAAACTATCTTATAATATTAATCTCATCTGAATTAACTATAATTTCTTCTGATCATTGACTGTCTTTTTAAGTTTGAAAATGTTGTTTTCAGCCTCATTTTGAGTAGGTAATGTTTTGTTGCTCTTGTTTTGTCTGTTATATGATATATCTTTCTTCCACCTCCTTCTTCCCTCCATTCCACAAATCTGGTTTTAGATTATCTCTACCCAGGTTTCTGAGCCATGATCTAGAACCAAGACTCACAATGGGACCTCCAAGGTAACTATCCTACGATGATACTGAGAATGCTGTAGACCAAACCAAAATGAGTCAATGAATCCCTTCGCTTAGATTTCCCTAAGAACCGTAGCCATGTCTTCCTGTCTCCTTAGACCTTCAGATTGTAGCAGCTGTGTAACATTAGGCACCAGTTCAAAGCAGTTTTCTTTCTGGCTCTTCTCAACAAGTGGATGGTTGCAGTAACTAGTTCCTGGCTTCAAGAAGTGAATATGAGCCCTTCAGTTCAAGTGGAGTCCTTTGGGTCCTTCATAGCTCAAGTTCTAACTAATTTTTTAAAGGACTCTTTAGAATAGTAATAAATAATGCTACCAAAATCCATGTTTATGGTCTTTCCTGAAGACAAAATGGTCAGAAATCAGCCTGTGCTCACTGAGAACATAATTTCATGCCTTCCAAGCAATGCTCTTGAGTTGTGCAAGGAAAATCTCTTTGCATGACACACACCTGCTGTGGGAGGAGGTTCTTTAAAGCTTCAAAATTCAAATCACACAATGTTCTTTTTTCTGTGAACAATACAGCACTACATGCAATATCTTTTACATATATATGAGCATATCATCTATAGATGAGCATTTTTTCAATCTTAAGAAAGCACACTTCTTCCTTTCCTAACTTTAATGAGCCTTACTTATATTCCTGTATTAAAATGCCTTCACAATATCCATCCATAGTTATTACACTTTAATGCTTAAATGCATAGATTTCAGTATTCTGTCATTGCTTTTGTTCATTAATGTGTTCATCCATCTTCATCTTTGAATTAAACTTCCTTTGAGGATGAATGATGAGATTTTAGAAAATACTGCAAAAGGTTTATGTCCAACAAATATTAGGAGGGATTCCTATATGTGAGGAAATATTGCATATGAAGAGGTAATAAGGAAAAATCATATCATTATGTCATTCTGAATAGTGTTTTCCATTAAGTACTTGAAGTTTTGAAAGGTGAACATAAGAAAATTCCCAAAATTTGCCATAATGTCAAAGATAAATCTAAATATCCAGCCATAGGGAAGAGTTATTGCTCATCACCCTGCCATTGCTCATGATGATAGACTGGGAAATAATTCCCTGGGTGGTTGTCTTAGTCACTTTCTTGTCATTGGCACAAAATACCTGACATCCACAACTAAAAGGACAGGTCTATTTCGGTCATAGTTTCAAAAGTTTCAGCCCATGGTTGGATGGCTCAAACACAGAAATAGCATGGTAGAAGAGCCTAGTGCAGAGAAAATCTGCTCACATCATGGTTATCAGGAAGCGGAGAAAGGAGGCAGGAGATGGGAAATAAGATACACCCTTCCAGGTCAGCCCCCAGTGACCCACCCCGTCCAACCAGGCCCACCTCCTAATAGCACATTTAGCTATGACTTCATCAATGAGTTAATCCACTGGGAAGTATGATGCCCTCAGGACACACTTACCTTCCAAAAACCCCATCTCTGAACACATAAGGCTTTTAGGGGGCATTCTAGATCCAAACCATAACAGTGGGTGTAAGTTATCTAGGTGTGACCTCACTGCTGACTTGCCTTCTGTGGATAAGTGGCCATACTACTGTTTTGTAAGTCCATTTGCTCATCCAGCTTCAGTTCAACTTCAAATCTATACATTTCTCTGATCTTCAATTACGCAAAATGAATTGTTCTTTCAGATGCGCTTCCACACTATCTAGGTATACCTATATTTCAGGTACATTAAATTGGCTATTTAAATACGTGATTACATACTTAAACTAATTTGACATCTCAAGGACTAACTCCTGTAAGAATCTCAGCAACAAGGCTGCTTGTAACGGGAAGCCTTCCCTGACTCTCGCAGGGACATTCAGACTCCCCTTCCCTAATGCTTCCTCTATTCTTGATAAGAATTTCAGTTATAGCTGGGCATAGTGGGGCATGCCTGTAATCTCAGCACTCGGGAGGCCAAGGCAAGAGGATTGCCATGAGTTCCAGGCAAACCTGGGCTACATAGTGAGACTCGGTCTCAAAAGGCCAAAAAATAATAATAATAATAAAATAATTTCAATTATAACATCTGTTAGGTGATAATAATTGGTTTGCATGTCTCTCCTCCATATGCTACCTCTTCTTGAGGCAAGAGAATATGTTTTTTTCTCTTAATACCTAATTTCCTCAAAAATTATTTATTTTGTATAAGAATTGAATATACTCATAAATATACATATGTTTTAGTCACCTTCCCATGGCTGGGATAAAATATCTAACACTTGCAACTTAAAGGAGCAGGGGTTTATTTTGGCACACGGTTTTAGAGGGTTCCATGGTCAGCTGATTCCAAGGCAGAAATAACATAGTGGAAGATCATGCACACACAAGAAGGCTGCTCAAGCCATGGTAGCCCAGAAACAAAGGAGAAAAGGCCAGAGCAAGAGCTATACCCTCCAAATATACACACCTAATTATTCACCTCTTCCAACCAGACCCTACTTCTTAATAGCACATTCAACATATGAGCTCATCAGTGTATCAATCTATTGATGAGTATATCACCCCCATGATCTAATCATCTTCCAAAACCACAATTCTGAACATATGAGACTTTGGAGGACATTTCAGATCTCAACCATCACAACATACAAATCACAAAGAGAAGGTACTGTTTTTATCCTTTTTTTGTATGCCCTGTGTTTTTAGTAGTACCCAAAATATAAGAGGTGCTTAATAGATATGTGTAGGGTTGAAGTAAAGAAAATTTAATCCTCCATCCAAGGAATTGCTTTTGCTGGAGAAATCTAAAAGTTATATGTGTCCCAGATAGTGCCCGCATTTAATGTTAATCTTGTGTACTGAAACTCTACACCTCTTATTTAATTTTGAAGAATAATTTGGTCATGCTTTTCTACTTAACATAGCTCAAAGTATACAGATTTAGAAAGGAATTAAGTGACACTGGAATGGATATTTGTTTCTAAATGTGGAAGTAAGTTTGATTCCACAGAAACCTACATCTGATGGTTACTATGTTCAAAGTTATATGGGTGCAAAGATATGATATATTGCACCCAAACATAGAGTTGAATGGTCAACACAGAAATAAAAAGGGAATTTTGGCTTTTTATTACTATCTCTGACATACTATAAATGAATTTATAAGCTTATTAAGACTTCAACAGCTTCTATAACTTTTCTTAGTCTTCCAGTTCCATAGCTATATTCTTGACTGTATCATTCCCAACAACTGCTTCACATCTGAAATCCAGATTCTAAGCTTCAGCCATTCTAATCATTACCTCCCATTCTCATTCACATCTCTCAGACACTGCCCTACTTTTTCCCATTACCAAGTCCTTCTATTTCTTTTCTACCTGACACAATTCATCTACATAGCTCTCATGTTTCTTTCTATATTATCTTTTTTTAAATTTTTTTTTATTTTTACCAAGAACATGTATTGGTACATTGTATACATAATGATCATAATCAACATGGTTATTTTGTACCTGTACATGATACATCTTGGTTATCTTAACTTGAAAAAAACTTAATTCTGCTTAACCTGAAATGTTACTTTTTGTTTGTCATTATTTGAATACCTAAACATGGGGGGAGAATAATAAAACACTTTCTAACTGATCTTTATTTAAATTCAGGACCACCAATTTCAAATGGGCACATACTAGGGCCTGGAAGTTCTGTCATGCTTCCCTAGCGTATGATTCTCCCACCCTCAACCACTTCACAATTTATCTTCACAGTTCTCTTTACCTTCTTGTGCCACACTCAATTGATAACACTGGTCAGATTTCACTGAAAAATAAAATAAAACAGATAGGAACACCATCCACTTATGACCTTCAGGCACCTATTCCCACATTCTCTGTTTTGCTTCCTATTGTGCATAAGGAATTTCTGCTACTAATATCAGTCACCCTCCCACATATGTTAGGATTTCAATCCCTCTAACCTTTTTTTTATGTGTGTGTGCTGGGGATCGAACTCAGGGCCTTGTGCTTGCTAGACAAGCACTCTAACCGCGAGCTAAATCCTCAGTCCCTCTAACCTTCTTAAAGACTTCATTCCTTCCAATTCCCTATTCTCTCCTGCATTAGTAATTTTGCCATCCAGTAAGAGTTACACCATACATTGAGAAAAGATTGGTAAGGGGATGAGAATAAATGACATTTAGATACTGCTGCCCATGGACATTTCAAAGACAATTTATAATTTAAACTTTACCCCCAATTTTATTTAATGAAACATATTTGAATTTTATATAATGGAACACATTTGAATGATACTATAAAATGAGGGTGGCTCATAGGAGGAAATGGTTTTTCTATAGCAGAGATGTTATGTCCAGAAGCAGAAAAAAATGTATCAAGAATAATGTAAAATGGCTGTAACTACAAATCAATATGCAAAACATGTGGCCATAAATATGTTAAGAAAGACTTGATGTCATAAATTGCTGGATATTCAGCCACCCTCACTCCAGCATTATCTATTCCAAAAGGGAGGAACAGAGAAATAGAAAAGAACGGGACCAAAACAAGGCTAAAATTCAGCAAGGCACACATTAAATCCTGTAGCTCTATGTCCAATATCTGGAGCACACAGTGGTAAGATGGAAGTCTCAAAGGGCTTGGGGGGCCCTATCCTCATGGCCTTGCCAACTGACACCCACATAATCTCTCTGCTGGGCTGATTCCACTAGGGCTTCTCTAATTCACATCTCCAAACCTTTCCGAACTCCTCCCACAAACCGCTTCAAAGGCTTCTTTCTAGACCAGATGGTGAGGTAGAGTCACAGCAACAATGCCACTTATCCAGCACGGAATTTTCTGTATGAGTCAGGTTTTTCATTGCTGGGATACAATACCCAACACCCACAACTTAAAGGACAGGTTTAATTTGGCTCATAGTTTCAGAGATTTTCAGTCCTGGGTCAGCTGCTCCAAGGCAGGAACGTCATGGTGGAAGGGGTAGTGGAACAAAGCTGCTTAGTTCACAAAGGCCAGAAAGAAGAGTAGCAGAACATCGCCAAAGAGAAAGACGCCAAAGACCAAACGCACCCAAGGCCATGTCTGTATGACCCACCGAGAAACAGTCAAGTGTGCCCCACAAATTCCCTGGTCAGATCCCAAAGGCAGTCAAATTGACACTCCACACGGACCACCACAAATCCCCAGCATTCTCCAAAACAAAACAAATAAAAGCAACAGCAAAAGAAGCATGAAGTACTAGTTATTCGCCCAGTTGCCATACGTTATATCATGTTTTCTATAAAAGTATCATCATTATTATTGTCACTTGTTAATCAGAGGTTTGCCATAGGTTAAGAAATGAAAACTGGAAAAATTATTCTGGTCTTCGAAGTTACACATGCATATAAACCATTCTCCATAAATTCTACTTGCCGTTCTACCATTACAAGTATTGTCGAAACATACTAGGCTGAAGTAATATAACTCATCTGCAAGCAACAAGCTTAAGTTGTAATAATCATGAATTAAAAAGGAAAGGCAGTACTGACCAGTATTACTTCACCAGTCATAAAGTCCAAATTAGGCCTCACTCAAGAAAGTTAATTGTGAAAGCTCATTCTTCTCAAATGTTCTCAAATGTAAAAATCTTACATTACAATGAACAGAAACTATAGCTAGAACAAAAGAACAAATATATATATATATATATTAGAAAGATAAGAAAGCTTATGAAAGAATTGGCAGAATACACTTACAAATAGGTAACAACAGCCAGGTGTGGTGGCACATGCCTGTAATCCCAGCACTTGGGAGGCTGAAGCAGAAGGATCACTGTGAGTTCGAGGCCAGCCTGGGCTACATAGTGAGTTCAAGGCCATTCTGAACTACACAGTGAGACCTTGTCTCAAAAAACAAAAAACAAAAACAAAACAACAACAATAATATATAGGTAACAACAAAAGTAGAAACTACTGAGAGAACACTGCCAGAATGAGTATGTTCCTACAAAGGTGTAGATTTCATTGTGAAAGCATCCAGTTGGGTACCTTTTGTCAACTGACTGCTTGTTATGGCTTATATCTAGATGTCCCCTGCAAAGCCTCATGTTCTCATAGATGGGGCTCTGGGAGGTGACTGGATGATGGGTGTGTGATACTGCCTTATGGGTATGTGACACTGGATTTGTCCACTGATTGATGTATAGTTGGGCGTAATGTTGGGAGGTAAATCCTGGTGGGAAGAGGTAGGTCACTGTGGGTGTGGCCTGGAAGGGTGTTTGATCACTTGCTGCCTCCCCTCTGCCATGCCATGAACCGTTTCTCCTCTGCAATGCTCTCTGCCATGCTGCCCTGCCTTGGACCCAGCTGACTCTGAACTGACACCTCTACAAACTGTGAGCCAAGTGAACCTTTCCTCCTTTAACTTTTGGATGTCCCGTATTTTTGTCCCAGCAACGAAAAAGTAACTAAGACACTGCTCTTTGGCTAAGGAGGTCAACGTACATGCCTAACATTTCCATAAAATGGTACAAAGTAGATACAATAAGGTTATTTCCTCAAAGTAAATTAGAATGCTTTTAGGTAAGAGAAATGGATACCTAATCAACCAAAAGGGGGAAAAAATGGCAATGGGATCCAAAAAGAACAGAATAATACTTGTGTTATATGTACTATTGTGTCTTCCCCTGACAATTCTATTGCTGAATCAAAATGCGGTTATGAAAGTTTATTTAACATTCATTTAACAGATTTGGATATTCTGAGTTTTTCTAGTGATGTATCTACTGTCTAATTAACAGCTAGAGATAATTAATGATGCTGACATTTACACCCCTCATTTGTGTCACCAATTCCTACATCATACTAATTGGCATTCAGAGACATGAGAAACATGTTTTTCAACTGAAAACTGACACCATCATGCTGCTGCAGTTTTTTTGAACTCAAAGACCTATTGTCCTGCTTAGTATAATTTTCTAATTGCATTTGCTTAGAGAAATTACTCTGAATACATAAGAACTTTGAATAAGAACATGGTATGTCTACTTTTACAGTTAGGAGAGAAGTTATAAATGTGAGTTCACTCCCTAAGGTAATTTTCAATATTTTTATAAAGCTAATATGTAACAAGAATGACCACATGGACTAAGTTTGAGTAGTAAAAGATAGTATTCCCTGGATTTAAGAGAAAAAAAATACCTCATTGAAAAGTTACATAGCCAAGACCGCAGGTCTCAAGAGCCAAAAATTTCAGATTGTGTTCCTTTCATTTGCATAATTATAAAATAATTTGGTATTTGTGTTCTTTAAAATGTGGCATTCATTAGACAGTGTTTTGGTTTATGGAGAGGGAGAAAAGGTTTCAGAAAAGAAGGGGACAGAGGAAAGATGGAAGAAGAGAAAGGAAAAAATAAGAGAGAGTTGATAAGGATTATTTCACCTTTTATGCAAGGACCAAATACATAATTAATTTTCAGCAATCTGAGTGACTCATTTTCAGTCACAGGTGCCACATGACCACCACCATTAATTTACATGATTTATTGAAGTAGCTAATAGACATAAACACGGTATTTCCTTGGCTTTCAGGGGCCAATAGAATGTTCCTACTTATATTGTTTACAGAATGTTGCTTCTTACATGTCTAAAAAACCTCAAATGTGGATGGATATAAGGATGAAAAGGATGAGCCTTATCAGATCCATCATCATCTGAGACCCACATCTCATCCACTGAGAGGCAGACACACTCTTCTATGGCAGCTATCCCTACCTTATTCCTGGCCCTTCTCTGTGACAGCCTGTTTCCTCCCCATCTCTCCTTTATGGTGGGTACAGATCATTTTGCTCTACTTCTATTTAAGGTTCATTCTACTGGCCTCATCCTTTCTAGGTCATCTGATAGTTTCTGCAGGGGATATTATCAAGCCCAAGAAGGAGACAAAGTGAGGCCTGGTCTATCAGTGTAGATCCCATTGGAAAGTGGATGGAACACCTGAATTAGAGTAATTCAAGATTGATTTAATGAAGGAGTTTCTCACAAAGTCATAAGTGCTTCTCCAAGTGTAATACTAAGATCAGTATTAGCAACACTTGTTAAGAATACATGTGCTCAAGCTTTACTTAGACCTACTGAATCACAAATTCTAAAGATGGGGCCCAGCAAGCCCTGCAGGTGAGTCTTATATATGCTAACATTAAAAAACCATGAATAGAGGAAACAACAGGAAATAGTGTATCATGGAAAGAGAAGACCTGTTACTACCCTTTGGCCTGGACATGGAAAAGAAGATGATGAATTTCAGAACTCAGGGAGATTTGTGTGGACATTCACACCTTAAAGGAGCTGTACTCTTTGGCTGAGGAATGCAGATAATCTGAGAAGTCCCACATTGAGGAAATTGAAATAAATTGCCCCGATCTCACTCTCCTCTCTCATTCTGATCTCTCATCAGGGCTTCCCATTGGAGAAAATGTCTGGAAACACGGATGACAAGTCTGTTTCTCCCTGCCTCCCATGGGACAGAATGGGGTGGGACAGAGCACGATAGGGCAGGGTGAGGTGGGGCAGAGTAGGGTGAAGAAAAGCAAACAACAGTTCTGGAGAGGCAAAGAGTTCACCTCTCACCCCCTCATACTCACCCAGTTCCACATACCTCACTAACGTAACCTCATCTTTGCTGTAATTTACATGGTTGGTTAACCACACACTCCAATATATTTTTGAATCAGCACTAATGCTCAGCTAAAGAGAGCTGTGGTGGTTTTATTGTCACTAGGCCAGGCAGTTCAATATGAACAGATATCAAGAATGTAAATTACATTGTGGTCTAGAGCATCCCTAAGGAGAAAAGGGCTATCCTCCTCTAAACAGTGCCTAAAATAAGTACATATTTCCCAATCTTTTATCATTTTTTCATAATCTCTTCCCTAACACCTCCCCCACCCCTGAAAGAGCATGTGGAAGGAAAGGTGAGCCCTGGGCCTAGCAGCTTCCTCCAAAGAACCACTAGGGAACTATAATTCACACAAGGACTGCATTTTGTTTTACAGCCCAGATGCCAAAATGTCCTTAACAGCCACTGAATGAATCACAGGGTGTCTTTCACCTTTCCCTGGATGCAAAATTAATTTTTCTAAATCCTTAATCATCTCTCTTGGCGATATTCCAAAGGAGAACCTTCCTCAGTAGCGCTTAGTCTAATTAACTATCTCGGGTTTTACCTATTAGGCATTGAAATTGCTCCTTTAGTAACAGATATTTTCCTTGCCAACGTTTAATTCTTCATACCCAATGTTAAAACTGATTTGGGCCATTAGTCTCTAATGCTTTCATATCAAGGAGACTATAACTCGATCTAAAAAGAAAAAAAGGTTCCAAATGCATTCTTTTCATAAAAGGCTAGGAATTCTTTGCCTTCTTTTTATTTTCCCTCAAGTCTCTAAAAAGGGAGGAGGTAAAAATGCAGATGAAAAATATTTGCATCAAACTCTTTTAGAATGAAAATGTCTTCAACTAACCTATTCTAATGTTGAGCCAAACAGTCTGATTCCTGTGATGTGGACAATAGAACAACTCCTCACAGTAACATGCAAACTTAAGAAGCCTGTAACTTTTATCACACAAGATTCTGATTCCTGGAAGCCAGGTCTTTTCTTTGTGCTTTCACATACTACATTGAATTAACCCCCAAATCCTGCTACTTTTATCTCTTCCAATTACTTCTTCAAACCCTACCATCCTGCTTACTAACCACCTGAACCTTCTTTAAAGCTTGTACTTTTCTAATCCACCACTTGAATATTTTCAACTTTTTAACTATCTCTTTACTCCAGTTCTTTCCTATGCAATTCTATGTCCACCAAGCTGATCATTCTTACAGTCAAATATGATATGTAGCGTTCCAGTTTAAAACTCCTTAATGGCTCTCCATTGCCTATGGGTTAATAAGGCACTCATTAATAAAGCACTCATAAATAAGGCACACAAGATCTTCCATGCCCTACTACGCCAACTCTGTATTCTTAGCTCCTTGTCAAAGCCTACATCACTCATATTCTAATTCTCTGGCACAGCACAGATTTCATACCTCCATGTCAGTTCATGCTGTCCTTTTGTCTGGATGGTCTTCCCTTGCCCACTTGTTTTCCTATCTCTTTCCTGCTTTATGATTTACTTCTGGCCTCACTTCATCCCCAAAGCCTACTCTCATTCCCAGCACCAGTATCCTAGCAGTCCCTCCTTGTATTCCTCCAATGCATGTGCATTCCTGTCCTTGTACTTGACACAGACTGAAATGATCTGAAATTATCTAGAGAAGTCCATTTCCTCTACTTGAGGGCATAAATTATGATTTCATCTTCTTTGTGTGTCCATGGCTAAACAATGCCTGATTATGTATTTGTTGAGTCAATACAGAAACAATTACTAAACAGAACAGTATCTTTCCCATACTCTCAGATTCTTTGCTGCTACCCCAGCAATTATATCACTGTGTGTTATATCACTCAAACTTAGGTGGAAAAATAAAAACGATGTGATCCTACAGTGGAGTTTCTCACTTTGCATGGGATAAATATGCAGAAAATACTTCTCCTTAAATGTAGTATTGAGGTGAGAATAGACGGGTTGACACTGAGTGTGACCTTTGCTTCTAGTAGAGGAGGAAAGAATATAATTATCAAGAGTTTACATTAATGAAGCTCAGGAAAGTTATCTCAACCAGGTCCCAGTTACAGAAGAAGAAGAGAGGAAGAGGAATAGGAAGAAGAGGAAGAGGAAGGGAGGGAGGAAGGGGAAAAGGAAGGGGAAGGAGAAGGAGAAGGAGAGAAAGGGGAAGAGGAAGAAGAGGAAGAGGAAGGAGAAGAAGCCATCGTAGCTTACTCAGTCCTCTCTTTTTGTGTCCATAAAAACAGATGGAGATGCAGCTCCAGAGATCCTTACCCTATATGGTTGCTCCTTCATGGGCCACTTCTCCTTTTTAATTTCATGAAAGAGCAGGAAGCAAAGGTATGAAAGCCAATATGTGCACTTGGATAACAAATGCAACACAAGCCCAAGCTCCCACCTTTGTTAGTACATGAATTATTCTCTGCTTTTTCCCAGCAGAGCATCCATTATAGTTACTGATGCATCCATAGGATCACCTAGCACCAGCTTGCTGGATGTAGTGAGGAAATCTGTCCTTGAGTGCAAGGGTAGACGAGGAAGAGGAAAAGGACAGGAAAACTTCAGGAAGCAAAAATGAGGTGAGTCATGTACAGCAGAAAAGTTAAAATGAAAGGAAAGTTCCTTATATGAATTTGTAGCTAAAACATTCTAAACAAGAGATGCAGCATTTTTGCTAAAGAGAGATGTCCTGTGAGGCATAAATTCACCTTTAAGATCTCTCTGTTCTTCCGTATTAGCCTGCTTACTGGTTTTTGTTCCTCTCTGGGTCTTATGTTGTAGACGTGGTAGCTCTAAGTCCAAGGGAACAGAGATAGCCATGCAAAGAGGGTTTGGCTTGCCTTTCTGTCTTATTACCTTTCTTAATTTTTACAAAAAATGTTTATTATAGAAAAAATATTATGAATAAATAAGAAATCAATGCATATCTAGGATTAAAATAGTATTGTAGTACTTAGGAAACTTGCTTTTTAAAGTTAACAATAGGTTTTGAACATTTTGCCCAGGTTGTAAACTGCTCTTTCATAATGCTATTTTTCATAGCTGAATGATAGTTCTTTGGACAGTTGTATCATAACTTATTTAGTCAATTACAAATTGATGGCCATTTAGATTATTTCAAATTTTTCACATTATTAGTATTTCTGTGATAAATATCTTTGATCCTTGTGGATAAAGTTTTTATAATTTATAATAATTGCCCTAGGAGAAATTGCTACACATAAAATTATTAGGTCAAATGATATGGAATGCTGCAACTATTTGTATGAAAATCTGAATCGCCCTGCAAAAAGGATGCACTAATTTATACTCCCACCAGTGAGGAATAGAAGTGTTCTTTTCCCAGTTCCCTGCAGGGAGTTTTTGAAAGCTGAACTATTGAAAATATGCTACAAAGCTTCTGTAGAAACCAGTCTATGGAACACAGACAGTTTATTCATCAATTTGACCTCAATTCAACATTTAGTGAGTACCTCTCCTATGCTAAGCAATATAGATAGAACCAACACATGTCATTGGTCCAATAATGTTGTAATCAATTTGGCCAAAGTTACACTGGCTCACACAGAAACACTTGCCAAAAAAAAAACAAAAAAGTCAAAGTTTTTTAAACTCTCCATTTGAAAATCCATCTTTTATAATTTCTGATGTTCATTCAGCCTCCTCCTGACTAAGATGAATGACAGAGAGTTCACTACTTGGCTAAATCACTTTCTCATCCTTGGGACATGATACCTGACACCTCCAACTTTGAAAAAGAGAGGTTTAGTTTGGCTCATAGTCTACAGTAGGGCTGGCTCCAAGGAAGAACAGCACGGCAAAGGAGCATAGCAGGAGTAAGCTGCTCATGACATGGCGGTCAGGAAGCAGAGAGGGAAGCCATGTGGACCACCTGAAGGCTGAGAGACACTCTGCCAGGATGTGCCAAAATCCATTATGATCATTTGCCAATGTGTCAAAATTATGAGGTCACAGTCAAGTTTCAACCTCTGTGTAAAAATACTAATAGTATTTCTTTATTTGAGCAGTGGATACCTCACAGCCAGGACCCGTGATCTTTTAAATGTTCATTGTGTAATACAAATAAAATCAAAAGTGAGAATGTAGTAGAACAAATTAACCTGCCATAGATAATAATTGAAAATGATGTTGAAGTGCTGGTGAGTCAGAAAGATACATTCTTTTATGAGAGATAATTCAGATGTTCCTCAACTTGAATTATACTCCAATAAATCCATCAGATGACGAAAACATCATAAGTTAAAATGCTTTTAATACATCTAATATACTGGACTTCATAGACTAGCAATACAGTGCACTATAGAATACCTTCATTTACCTTTGTAATTGTGAGGCTAAGAGCTGGGCCTTGCTGTTATTGACCAGTGTCACAAGACAGTATTCTACCACATAATGCTGCCCTGGGAAAAGATCAAACTTCAAAATTTGAAGTATGGCTGCTATTGGATACATATTGCTTTCACACCAACGTAAAGTTGAAACATCATAAGTTGAACCATGATAAGCTGGCAACCATCTGTATGTTTTATGGAAGATAAGCCTAAAGAGAGAGAAGTTAGTGATATATACCTCATGAATTTCAGAATCTTGGCAATGTAATCATAGAGATATAATGCCAAAACGAGAAGATACCCACTATGATCTGTGGATTTCCTATTATGTTCCAGACTTCTTCCATACTTTGTCTCTTTTAATTCATATAGAAATCAGTTAAAGTCAGAAATTTCTAAATTTACAAATGAGGAAAGAAATTAATAAAGGTTAATTAACTGCTTTGGGTCACATGGCTAATAAGTGGCAAAGCAGAATTACAATTCAAATCCCCTTTACTTACGTAAGAGTCAGAGGTTTCCCACCAGTCCACACTGCCTGATCACGATGTCAGGTATAACTCTCCACTCCCCATGTTCAAGTTGACTGAGGCAGCCCCACTTTACTCCTTAAAGATCAGCCTTTCACCTTAAAGCAAGTGTTATTTGGCAGCTTTCTGTCTCTGCAGGACTGTGTGCATTGCTGGGCTCTGACCACACGTATGTGTTACAGAAAGGTAGATTGTGTAATTGAAATAATGATACAAAACTATTACCATCTTGGAGCAGCACCAGATAAGAAAGCAAAAATGGTTGGCAATCCCCAACACCGTATGGAGCAGAGTGATCTCACCCAAATGATGATCCTTAAAAGCCAAGACTATTCACATAAGGATTGGATGTGCATGGGGATTTTCCAAATGTCAGGCAGTGGAACTCTATTTCTTCATACCAGCTATTTTTCCTATCAAAGTCTGGAGAAGGTAAGGAAGACAAGGTTTCCATCCTGCCTTCTGCTGGCAGTTGTCAGGGCATGCTGAAGAGACCTGTGTTCAGCACAGTGTGTGGCACAGAATGCTAATTCAGACAGCGTGGGGAGGTGGATGGGATTTTAGTCATGCTGCCAAGTTTTACTAATCAGTTTCTCCCATGCTGGGCTAGCACAAATCCCAAGGTTTTGTCATTGCAATTTGAAAATCTGCACAAATCACACTAAAGTTTGCTGCCATACATGGCTGGCTCTTCTTGCCAGAATGGATCCCACACATCCCAATAGGTACTTAAGGGAAAACAAATCACATCCCTCTCAGTCCTGAATAAGTTTCAAGACATTAAAGATTACCAATCCTTCCCTCTGTGCCTCAAAAAAGAAGAATGTGGCTCATTGGTTCTCACTATACTAGGAAGATGAGAGTGCCTTGGCTCAGATTGGGCACCCTGAGGTGCAAAGTGCTTGTTTAAATTCAAAAAAGAAATGGACACACTGCTTTGATTCACAGAGAAGCTACTGGCTTCCCTGGGTACCTGGCCAGGTGAAGGCAATGTGAGAGAGATAAAGCAGGTAAGAAATGAACCAGGATAGTAATGTCATACCCACTGTGACTATATTTGGGCTGTCACCAGTAAAATAATAGATCCCAGTGATATTTTCCAGTACTATCATTCTATTAGTCAATAAATGGCCTACATTTATTGACTACAGGACATAAAGAATATGCTCTTTAAACAGACTTCAACCTCTTCAGAATAACTGAAGCTTACTACTTAACTAGTGCAAGATGGCACTCTATCAACCTACTTACTTGCTTATTGTGGCAGTAGAATACATAATCTTTGAAAAATAAATAAATATCCATAAGTCTATATTGGCATGTAAGTAAATCATTGAATGAATAAATGAAGAAGAGATTAATTTCCCATGCAAAAATATTCTAAATTATTTATGGAGATACTGTGGCCCAGAAGTTTCTTACACCTTTAAGCATGAACTATACAATGACTTCCTTCCAAAGAGTACAGTATTGAATATGAGAAAAGGGAATAACCTTACAGTACAGAAAACTGACACAAACTATCTAAGCCAAGCAACCAAAGTCAATTTCAATAGCAATAAATTATAGTAATAGTATGTATTCTTCATATAAGATGAAAATGGCACTTCACCTTTGTGGTCTTCCTCCCAAAACCTATAACAGAGCAGCCATGAGAAAAATTTTACACAAATTTCAATAAAAGCACATCTGTTATGGTTTACATCTAAAATGTCCCCCAAAGCCTCATGTGTACAAAGGTAGGGCTTTTGGGAATAACTGGATCATGGATGTGTGATACTGGATCAGTCTACTGATTGGTTTAGCATAATTCTGGGCATGGATGATGAATTTACTAAAAAGGGAAGACCTACCCTGGGTGTGGGTGGCACCAACCAATAGGTTCATAGCCTGGATAGAATAAAAAGAGGAAGGAAGAGGAAAGGTTTGCTGCCTCCTACCTGCCATGCCATGAACTGTTTCTCCTCTGCCAACCTGCCTTGCATTGGAACCAGCCAACTATGGCCTGAAACTTCTACAAACTGTGAACTAAAATAAACCTTTCCTCCTTTGAATTATGGATGTCAGGTATTTTGGCCCAGCAACAAGTAAGTAAGTAACTAAGACAACATCCTACAACATACCTGACAAATGCTCCTCGAAACAGGCAGGGTCATTAAAAAAAAAAAAAAAGTCTGTGCTGTTCTCTGAAAGCTTGTGTCCCCCAAAATTCATAATGGTGAAATGCTATCACCTAGGTTATAATAGTTGGAGATGGGGCTTTTTGGAGGTGATTAGGTCATGAGGGTTGCACCTTCATGAACAGGGCTAGTGCCTTATAAAGGAGGACTGACAGACACTCCTTTCCTTTCCTACCAAGTGAAGACAGGAAGAGAGTGCAGTATGAGGAAGGGGTTCCTAACGAGACAAGGAAGTACTGAATTTATAAATTATATGACCTTTGAACCTTAGTTTTATCATTTAAGGATAGTAATACCTGCCCCATAGAGTCTAATTGAAGATTAAGCGAGATAGAACATTTGGAAGCATAAAGATAAATAGAAAGCCATAGAAAGTATGAGGGAGTAGTCACTAGGAGGATGTAAGAGCCCCACATGAATAAAGCCCTATAAGTACTTGTAGGACTAGACAAAACTATGTCAGACACGGTCAGCAGGAGGATTTGTTCTCAAAGTCAAGTAACAGGAAGGTAGAGACAACACAGTCAATATAGGACGCTGTCTCAGAGCTTGGGAAATGAAGACTCTTTGTCTCATTCAGGCACCAGGTGTGATAACCTTCCCTCCAAAGGATTGCGAGCTAATAAAATGAGGCAGAACTGCTTATATGGACCTGTAGATGGAGAGGAGCAAGCTGGCAGAGCTACCTTGGAAAATTTATAAAGAAATCAACTGACAGTTTTATTTATTTGAGCTGCTTAATGGAGCACATTTTGTCAGTAGATGCAGAAAGCTTCACTTCTTTCAGAAGAATGATTGCTACACCTTCCCCTTTCAGACCACTCACCTCATATTTAAAATATAGATTTGAAAGAGAATAAAATGTTTTCTAGGGCATGTAGCAGTTGAGGTTTTGGCAGTAAGTTTCCTTGTATAGCTTTAGTACACATCAAAGAATGCATTCCAAGCAGCCCGTGGTCCCTCCTTCTCATTCCATTCCATGAGGCCAACTATCAGGAGCGCTAGGCCAGTGCCATCCTGAATTCCCCATGCCAAAGAGGCAAAATTCAGCCTTGTACTCTCTGAATCCCTTGAGACTTATATAGTCCTGTATAAAAAATTTAAAAATTCACTCTTTTTAGCTATTATAGGACCCTAAAAAGGTACATTTCAAATCATTAGCTTGGTAGAGAAATAGACAGTCTTCATCAGTCTTTGTCTGACATCACCTCAGGATAATAAAAAACTCAGGCAATGATGAGTCTTCACATACCCCCTCCCCAAATGGCAAGATCAGAGAAAGGTTCTGGAGTACAAGAAGAAGGAATTGAAATCCTGATTGTACTGCTTGCTAGATGGGTAGATCTTCAAAGAGGTTGCTTAATGTCTCTAAGCCTTAGTTTCCTTATCTCCAGACAAAATGTTGTCTTTAAGACTCAAGTTAGGTGATAAATGCACAGTCTCTTGCACTATGCTAGGTACATGCTTAGCATCCAAAATATAGTAACAGTATCACAATAGGCATTTCCGAAAAAATAGAGACAGTCCCAGAAGCCTTGGGGAATTTGCATAATGTGGTAGACAAAACAAGGTACATTTCAACTAATTTGAACTTGGTTGAAAAAAAAATTCACACTTAATAAAAGATTGTGAATCATTCCAGTTGCTTGTTTGGACTTATTCCAAGTTTAGTTATCATGGTTTTAATTTACAAAATGAGATGTAGGCTTCTGAGAACAAAGAGACCAACAAGAAGGCAGTCTGACCAATCCCCACCACTCCTCACCCGCTACCAGCAAAGCCAACACCAATCAGCAGCCCTCCACCTGCTTGAAGCCTCTTGTACAGCCTCCCTACTAGAAACAGAGACCTTTCATATACGTGGCCATGATGCAGAGAATTGCATGCCACTGCCACAGGACAAGTCCCAGCCAGGCCCTTCAAACCACAGTCCACCCCAGGTAGGTTAGTTCAAGAGATGAGCGAAGGCTGAAGAATCCAGCCCTGATTGCTAACAGCTTCAATACCCTAAGGCTCATTTGTTTCTTTTTTTAAAAATTTGTTCTGTTTACCAGCTGTTTCTGTTCATAAAAGGCCAGGGAAACATTAGCACCATATGTCTTCTGGTTCTCTGGATGTCTAATGAAAAATGTAGTTAAAGGAGTCATCAGATCCTAATAGAAAAGCTAGCAAGGGAATCAGCCTAGACTCAGAGGTAAAGTTTCCTGCAGACGCATCAGGGTTTTACTTCCTCTCCCTGAGTGAAGCCGTGGCTTATAGCCCCAGGTCCTCCCAGAACTTCACTCTCCCTCTTCAATTGGTTTGGGGTGAAACTTTGGACCTGGTATTAAGTAGATATGTATCAATTTTAAGAAAACCATGAATAAAAAAAAAAAAAAGAAAAGAAAACCATGAATACAAGGAAAAGGTTTCCTGAGTCACACAATTAAGATAGAGCAGAAGGCTGAAATTAATCTTCAGTTTGAATTCCTCTGTTAAATCCTGGAAATAGATTTGCTTGTAATAAATTATATACATAAGCTTCTGTGACTTGCAGTATTTTGGTAGTGGTGTAAAATATACATTTTTTTTTTTTTGAGGCATGAACTTGGATGCTTTGCTTCCAGTTTACAAACTGAAGAGACTATTCTCACTTAACACTTGCCATGGATGGCCATAAACCCAACTCCTCTGACTAAAGACTCTCAAATTAACTGCCTATTTACAGATAATGAAACTACATCCCTTGACTTAAAATCGGTAGTTAACAATCTCAAAGTCTTACTGGAGAAAAAAGTGCTCAATACTCTCCCAGCACTTTGTCCATGTCACTGGCAACTCTTGTAGAATTGTAGCCAATTGGTCTCTTGTCTGGTTGTTTTACTGTAAAGACTGGAAATTTCTTAAGGGAAAGGACTACACCACTGTCTATTATCCCCAGCACCAAGCAGCTACAAGTCACCATGTGCGTCACATGGTGACTTGTAGCATTAGAAAAGGAAGAGAGTGGAGACTGGGTTAGGTATTTGTTGAAATAGTCAAGATAAAGTGGCTATATTAATAGTCAAGGTGAGTTATAAAGGGATACAGCAGATACTTCACAGGACTGCCCCAGAAAATGGTGGATGTCACAAGAATGACTAAACCAAGGACCTAATCAGGTATCTTTCTATAGATGAACTGCTATCAGTACCCTGTCCAGTCTTACCTGAAATCCCCACTATACCTCACCTTCCTGATAGGACAGCAAAACTAGAAGCAGTATTTGCAGAAGTCCACTGTTAATACGTATCTAAAGATATCTAGCCCTTGAATATCTTGTATTCTACATTTTACTCAGTACCAGCCACAAGAAGGAGCCCAGGTCTTAAGCATTTCTCTACTCCAACATATTACCTTAATGCAAACGAAGATGAGGCCACTCCCATTTCCACCGGATCCCAATATCACAGACAGTCTCACCTCTTCTCTTTCCAGTTCCCACTAGCTATTAGCCTGACAGCCCCACTATGGTGTTTTATAAGTTCAGCATTCAGCACAGACATGCTGATTGGGGAAAGGGATCATACACGGCAGAGATCTGGCCTGCCTTAAATGCCTTGCCACTGCTTTGGAATGTGACACCTCATCTGATGTGAGTTAACTCCAGCTGCACACAGTCCCCTGATACGAGGAGCGGAGCGTGTCTTTGGTTCTCAGTAAGCCTATTACCACCGAGTGCCTGGCAGTCAAGCTTCCATGTGCCTGACTTGTTCCAGCTCCATCAGGGAAATTCACTGTTTCATGCACAAACGGTTTATCTGGAAATCTTTTGGAAACACAAGTTTTCTGACAGTAAATGCAGGTTTGTTTGCTCTTATTTTTAAATAATTTGCAAGAAAGCACGCAAAATATTTTAAATGATACAGTATCCAATTAAGCAATATCTAGCCTAGAAGCCAAGGTAATTACAGGTTAGCTAAAAAGGAGTTCAGGTGGGCCTACCTGAAAATTCCTTTTAATCAGAAGATGATAAGGAGGAAGAAATTAAGAATGATCTGTTGACTCAGCTGTCCTGAATGAAAAATGATATTAAGGAATTTAATATCCCATGCTCAGGATGTTGCGAAAGTTGGAAGCATGGCTTTCCTGATACCAAAACATTTAAGGGAAATTTCAATTCTATGCACCACATTACAGCACAGATTTCTTCTTTTTTTTTTTTTTTTTAACTTTCAGCTTCTATTTTTGTAATATGCTCCTAGAAGCAGGAAAATACCATTTAGTACTTCTCCGGTGTTAGCTTATTTCGTTTGGCAGGCTATGTATTCTTCCTCCTGGTAGATCCTTGTGAGGTGAAGGCCACGATGGGGCTGTTTACCTCAGTGTTCTTTGAGAAGTCAACAGAGTACAGGATGGTGGTGGACATCCCTCACGACACAAGGCAGTGTCACAGTTGGCTTCCATCTGCTAAAAGGGAGAGGATGCTTGGAAATGTAGTTTTTCTCTGATAAGTAGATTTTAGATATTCAGAGACATATCTAAATGGACAACAAGAAGCAATCCTACTTTCAACACTTAGGGAAATGGAGCTTAGCCCTTCAAAATCAAAGCTGGCTAAGGAATTCCCGGGTGAACAGTAAAAGAGAAGGGTGAATGAGAACCTCAGCGCTACGACAAATGGACAGGGAAATGGTTTCCAAAAGTAGTTAATGATGGTCACCCATGAGTAAAACACTTGTTTATCTTGGGCATTAGATCCTCCTTTGTTTCCACCTCCTCCTCCCCTGTCCTCATGTCTCTTCTTTTTTAATAATCTTTCGCCTTTCTTTTGCTTCCCTCTTCATTTTAGGTACCTGGAAGGGCCAAGCAGAAGGCAACGAATAAGAACTTCAGTGAGATTTAAAAATAACTTTAACTGGGAGGTTGTGACAGGAGGCTTACTAATTTGAGACCAGCATAGGGCAATACAGTAAAACCCAGTCTCAAAAAAAAAAAAAAAGCTTTACAGTGGAAAAACACTAGATCTGTAACTTTTGAAGAGTATGCTAGCAATGAATAATCCAAAATGAAATTATGATATTATGAAGGTGAAGAAAATACTTAGGAAAATTTAACAAAATAAAAAGTTTTTTACACTGAAAAGTACAAAATATTACAAGAATTACTTTATTTGTACAAAGTACAAAATATTGTAAGAATCTCCACATGAGAATGTGGAGATACTGGAACTTTTCAGACATTGTGAGTGGAACTGTGATAGATACTTCGGAAAGCAATTTGTAATTCCACAAAAAGTTAAAGGGTTACCAAAAAATTGTACTTCTAAATATGTATCTGTGACTGTGGTTTGAAGGATTCTGTCGGAGCAGTTTTTCTACACGGTATTAAGAGACTCACCTTGGAGGCCTGATGGTGGAGTTATTCACTCAAAGGAGGGCAGATGCCAGGAAAGGATTCCAAGCCTTGGGTTAGTCTTGTGGCCTTGAAGTTTCAGGTAGTATCCAGTAATGAAATGGGCAATAGAGGATGAGGAAGAAAACTCCAGCAGCACTAGTCAGAAGTAGATGTTAGGAAAGAGTTTTCTGGGAGAGGCTGATGTGTACAGCTGTAACGTCTGTGTGGCCCTTTTCATTAATAGCATCTCTATGTGTAAACTCTCCAAAAGAGAGAGAGAGTGTGGGAAAATAATAAAAAGGTGACCAAATGATCTCTTGGTCATATTTACCCAGGTTGGGGATGTACCCCATACCTCCATCCTTTTACTTTCAATTTATTTAATTTTTATAACTAAGTGTGTATAAGCACCCTTTGATGAGTTCAGTCACATGGGTCACGGAAGGCATGACCTGGAAGGATGTATTAATGTCCCTGGCCCCTCCCTCCTCTCTCACCTTCCTGACTGCTGTAGGATGAGAAGCTGCCCTCCACCTCCACCTCCACCTCCTTTTAGCCTGCCATTTCTGTCTTGAAACCAGCCAACTTTGGACTAAACCCACTGAAAACTGTGAACCAAATAAATCTCTCCTCCTTCAAATTTCAGGGTTGGGTATTTTGCCCTAGCAATGGAAAAGTGACTGATACATTCCTTCTATTTAGCCTGACATACTGCCTTTAGCATTTCTTATAGGGTATATCTGCTAACAAGAAATTCAATCAGTTTGTGTTTATTTGGAAAGGCTTTAATTTCTTCTTCATTTTTGGATCATACTTTTTCTAGATATAGAAATCTTTGTTGGCAGTCTTTTGCTTTCAACACACTGAATATGTTATTTCATGCTCACTTGTCCATTGCTTCTGATTAGAACAGTAACCTCTTATATTACTGAAAATCCCTTCAACATGAGGAGTCATTTTTCTCTTGTAATTTTCAAGATTCTCTCTTTGTCTTTGGGTTTCAGCAGTCTGATTTTGATGAGCCTAGCTATGGATCGCTTTGAATTTGTCTTACATGGTGCTTACTGAGTTTCTCAGACATATAGAGGTTTTCATCAAATATGGAGAGATTATTTCTCTAATATTTTGTTCTTTTTCCTCTCTCCTCTCATGAGTATGTTAGTATGCCTAGTAGTATTGCATAGTCCTCTGATGCCCTATTCATTATTCTTCACTCTTTTTTCCTTCTTTTTCTTAGATTGTATAAACTCTATCAATATATTTTCAAGTTCTTTGATTCTGTCTTCTAACTGCTCAAATGTGCTAATGAGCTCTCCCAGTGAATTTTACATTTCAGTCATATTTTTTCACTCTCGAATCTTAATTTGGTGATTATTTAAAAAGTAATTTCTATATACTTGCGGATATTCTCTATTTAATAAGAAAGAGTTTACTATTTTTAGAAATGGTTTCTTTGGTTCTTTGAACATATTTAAAATAACTGATTTGAAATATGTGTATTAAGTCCAATGCACCAGTAATTGCTCCAGTGTTTTCTAGCAGGCCTTGTGACTGTGTTGAGGCCAGTCTGTTGCACTCAGGCAACCTATAATCTGCCTTCCCTTCCCTTCCTAATGAAACGGCCTCAAGTCAGCCAAAGGTAAAATATCAAGTCTTTTTCAGGTCTTTCTTAGGTGCGTGCATATCCATGCACATATGTGTGGGTTTCCAGATTCCCAAGAATATATTTGGGATTTTCAAAGCCTCCTGTAGATATCTCATTCCTATTAAATTTTGTGGTCTGTCACTTATAACTCCAACTAGCAATGTCACCTTAGGCAGGGTTAAACAGTTGCTACTGATTATTTTTGACAAATGCTCACAGAGAGTGAGCTCTGAGTCAGGTTAAATAAAGATAGGTGCTAAGAATACAGCTTTCTTCTTTTTTAAATAAGATGCCAGACAGGTCAAATACTATCAAAATTCTTAGAATGGGACATTTAGGGAACTCTACCAATTCTACTCCCACTAATAACTTGTGGGGTGCTAGTTATCACAGCTATGATAGTAGTAAGAGTATTGGTTTTCAAAGCTACTGTAGATCAAGGAAAAGGAACATGGTATTAGAGCAACTTGAAGCACCACAAAGCTTACTATTCCTACCTTTATCCCACTGACATTTTTAAATAAATATTCCTCAAAATGTTTTAATTCTTTAATTTTCAGAAAATTTGATTTTGTCTATTATGTCAGTATTATTGCTTTTCTAGAGCAGAGGAATTTCAAAGATCCTTATTTCACTATTCCAGAAGTTTTTCTCCATCTGAAATGTATGTTTTATCGGATTCTGCATTTCATATAGCCTTCCAAATTTCTCTCTCCACACTTATAATTTTACATATATTTAAATAAATGGCATTTACATAAAACATATGGTATTATGTAAAAGGCTTTCTCACATATTAATATGCTACAGATCTTTCCATATCAATAGCTATAGCATCATTTAACTGGCCACATTCCACTTAAGACATATTTTTGTATTTTTTAAAAAGTTATGTTATATTTGATACATGCTGCATGTATTTAAATTAAGATGTATAACCACAAAATGAACACCCACGAACTCAACACCTAACTTAAAAATATAAAAATGTATTTCAAAACATTAAATTAAGCCAAATAAATGATATATACTTTGTATTCATAGATAGAAAAACTCGACATTCTAATGATGTGAATTCTACCCAAATAAACCTGCAGAGTATCAAAAATCTCAACATGGCTGTTGAGAAACTTGACAAGATGATTTTAAAATTGACACAAAAGAACAAAGACCTAAGAATAGTTGAGAATATTTGTTTTACCAGTTATCAAAATTAATTCTAAAGCTATAATAATTAATAGGGCTTATTGGACAAAACCACTAAGCATAAAGTAAAGATTGGAAAAAGTGATTTCTTTAAAATGAATAGTATCTAAAAGAATCAAAAAGAAAGTGACAGAGGAAAGGGCAACGTGACCAAATAGAGGTAACTAGTCACCTCCTCCTCCAGAAAGAACCAGAATAACAAATAAACAGCTGGATTTCAAGATGAGTGGGACGGGAATCAAGCAAAGGCAAGATTGTAATCTGGTAAGACACAGATATATGGAGCAGAGACATACAGAGTGGAATAAAGTAAGCCAAAATCTATCCAACCCAGGAGAAAGGGCAAATGGAAGAGTTCTAGTAGGCCCCATATCTGTGGATTTTGGCAACCTTGCCAAAAATCCAGGCAACACCAGCAACATGAAGGACAGGGTTGGAGCCCAGTTAGAGGAGCTTCCTGAAGTCTGCACCACAGCTTTGCACCGGAGAAGAAATTTGTTTTTCCTCCCCACCCTCCCAAATGCCAAACTGCTGTATTACAGCTGAGATATTGGGGATGGAGTTACGCTTCTTTCCCTGCCATCACCAAGCTGGCACCCTAATCCATTCAAGCTGTGTAATCATCCCAGGCTACCTCTGTAATTGGCCTGAGCCTCTGTTTTAATCAGCCTGAGCTGCTTAGTCAGCACTGCTGGTCCTGAGGGCATGCTGCCACTGCTGAGGAAATATTCACTGCTTTATGTTTCTAGTGCCAATATTTCCAGCACTAGAGTAGCCACACAGTTTATGCCCACCTCTCCTGAGGTGTGCATCACTTTTGCCCAGGCCACTAAAGTACCTTCTTCCTCAAAGGATATCGATGAAATTCTTGGTAAATATTTTAAAAGAATGATTATAAGGAAATAAATGAAAAACAAAATAACACAGAAAGACAATTTAATAAAACTAGAAAAACAATCTATAATGTGAATGATAAATTCACCAAGGAGATAAAGATATTAAAAAAGAATTAACTAAAATCTTGGAAACAACACAGTAAGAACACAGTACTGTGTTCCACAGTACTGTGGAAGAACACAGTAAGTCAAAAAATAGTTGAAAATCTCCACAATAGACTTGATCAAAGTTTATTAGGTAAGCAGAGGGTACCTGTATGCTGGAAAGCCAGAGGATCCAGCAGCACTCAAATGTTTGAAGTCTGGAAGCTCACTGTAGAGTCAGCAGTAGGAGTCTATGTCATAAGCTGAAAAGCTTATGTTGGGCAGCTGGAGAGTCTGGCCTGGAAAGCTGAAGAAACTGGAGACCAACATCTGAAGGCAATGGTGAAGACAAGAGCTCCAAAAAGGAAACACTTCCCACTTTCCCTTTCTAGGTTATAAGCCTATGAGTTGATGCCACCCATATTCAGGGTGGTCTTCCCACAAAAATTTGTTGGCCTATTGGTCAGTCATCCACAGACACACCTAGAACTTTACACCCAGAACCTCTGCTCATGGTTCTTACCCATGTCAATCTGACATATCACAATTAATGATCACATCAAGCCAAAAAAAGAATATCTGTAAAAGTTGGCTTTCCTACTGAGGGACACAATGCTCAACACCCACAACTTGAAGGAAAGGTTTAATCTGGCTCATGTTTTAAGGGCATTCGGTCCATAGTATCTGGCTCCAAGAGAGAAACATTGTGGTGGAAGATCATTGTGGAACAAAGTTGATTAGTTCACAGTGACCAGGAAGCAGAGAAGGGGAAAAGTGCCAGGGAGGAAGAGATGAGTGAACACTGACTCCCAGACCAGGCTCCTGAGACCCACCCAGACACAACCAGAAGCATGCTCTACCAATCCCCTATGCAGATCCCAAAGTCAGTACAGTTGACACTGTTAACCTTAACCATTACATTCCACCACTTGTCAGTTTGACACCCAAACACATTTCCTTACACCACAATTAATCCCCAATCCCAAGATACAAAGGAACAGGGTAACATTTCCATTCCAAAAGGGCAGAATATATAGATAGAAATGAATTGGACCAAAGCAAAATTAATACCCAGAGGGACAAACTTAAGTGCTGTGGTTCAGTATATAGCATCTAGGGCACATGGCTGTGACATGGGAGATCCAAAGGGCTTGGGAAACCCATCCCTGTGGCCTTGCTAGTTGCAGACCATATGGATTTTTCTTTGGGCTGGTTTTACTCACCGCTTGCACCTTTCCTTGGCAAATGTTCCACATTCCTGGCTTCTCTTATTCCTGGGGTTTCCACTGCACTTTGGGTTCATTCCCATAGATTAATGCATAGATCTCTTGGGAGCTCCTTGCCAGGCGTCTCAGGCCTTCCTCTGAAATCTAGAGGGAAGCTTCTCTGACCCAACAGTTCTTAAATTTGGCACACTGATAAAACTAGTATCACATGGATGATGCCAAGGTTCACCACCAGTGCAGACAGTACCCAGCCCCCCATAGATCACAGGTACATTGGTCTCTGAGAGCCTTGATGACTGAGAATAGTGAAATTAATTCCAATGAACCAATTTCCTAGGAGGTCCTTCTCAAGCAGGGGGCCCAGGGACTCTCTTCTCAAAAAAAAAAAAAAAAAAAAGCTGATACTTCTGCAGCCTTGAGTCTGCAATGGGTGGAGTCTTGCTGGTTTCTAAAATGCTCTCAAGGCATCTTCCTTTCTATGCATGTACAAAGTGTGTACTTAGTTTCATTTTAATGGCCCTAATCTTTTCAGCAACCATACCTCTTTGGCTCTCAACTTTATACTTAGTTCCTTCTGGGCCAAAATTTAAGTTTTATTTTGTTCTCTTCTTTTTGTCCCTAATTATCACCATAAATCTGGCTAAAAGCAGCCACCAGTACTCATGTCACAGCTTGTCTGCTGGGCTCCCTTGAAATTTCCTCTGCCAGATTAATTAGTCCACTGCCCTTAATCAGTCTCCTGCAAAGTCCCAAGACATGGGCAAAAGGTAGAAAAATTGTCTCCTAGAGTGTAGTATACATGACTTGTAGTTGAACTGACAATAGAGTTATTCTCATCTGAAAAGTCCTGATCCCTACCTTAATTTTTATTTTATTTTCTTATTTATTGACTGATTTATTGCATTGCTGCACTGAGTTACATCCTCCATGGTACCCACCCATTATTTTTTTTTAAAACAAAGCCTCACTAAGTCACTAAATTGCCCATGCTTCATTCAAACTTGTGATCTTCCTGCCTCAGCCTCCCAGAATGCTGGTATTACAGATGTACGCCACCATACCTGGCAAGCCTGGTCTTTGCTGTCCACATTCTTATCAACATTCTGGTATTCTGAGTTCCTAACAGAATCACCTGTCAAGCTTTGTTTGAAGCATTGTAGGGTTTTACTATCCAGAATCTCCAAACCTTTCCAAATTGCCCCTGAAAACAAGTTCCAAAATCTTCTAAATGACACGATCAGGTCACAGCAAATACCCCATTTCTCTGGTACAATTTCTGAAATGAAGGCAAAGACTTCCCTCTGGTCATTTTAGGCTTTTTGTCCCTCTAAGTGACCAGAATAAACAGGGAGTTGTGGTACTGGCAGGGGTGATGGATCCAGACTACCAATGGGAAACTGGACTACTACTCCACAGTGGTAATAAGGAAGAATATATTTAGAATGCAAGAGATTCCTTAGGGTCTCTCCTAGTATTACCATGCCCTGTTATTAAGGTCAATGGAAAACTACAACAACCTAAGCCAGGCAGGATAACAAATGATCCGGAACCTTCATAAATGAAGGTATGGTTCACCCCACCAAGTAAAAAACTGAGACTTGCTGAGATTCTTGCTGAAGGCCAAGAGAATACAGAATGCATAATAGAAAAAAGTAGTTACAAATGCCAGTTTCAACTATGTGACTAAGTATAGAAATCATGATTGTAATTGTCGCAAGTTATTTCTTTCCTATTTTTTTAATATGCTTGTGCATATATACACATATACTTAAGCAGGAATCTTTGTTTTCTTCCTTTGAAACATAACATTAGTTGACTTAATATCCGTACTTAAGTATTATGAAATTAACATTAGAATACTTTAGTTATGGAATATCAAGAGAACAGTAAGCGTCACCCAAAGAAAAACTGCCTTCTACTTTGGGAGGGAATTAGTGTGTTTCTGTTTGTACACAGGATAGTTTTGTCATATTAGGCATAACTATGAACTTGCTATTGTATTTAGAAATTAGGTATGGTTTAAGGAGATGTGTCTGCTTGTCAAGTTGTTGAGGATAAATTGTGATAATTGTGAGATGGCAACTTCACTTAAGTAAGAACCTTGACATGTAGGCCAGCAAACTGAGGGGGGAAGACCCATCCTGGATGTGGGTGACATCGACCAATAGTCCTGTAGCCTAGACAGAATAAAATGGGAAAGAAGAAAGAAGTGCTCCTGATTTGAAAGAGCTTCAGTCTTCACCAGTGTCATAGAGTTTCTTCAGCCTTCCAACACAGACCTGCACCAGAGACTACACAGTAACCTTCCAAGCCTTCAACCTCCAATTGTTATTGGATCCTCTGACCGCCCAGCACAAGATGCCCATTTTGGATTCTTCCACTTCCAGTTCTGCAGACAGCCACTGTGACTCTTCCATCTCTGATCCTGTAAACTTACTGTCTTAGTTACTTTTCTCTCCTTGCTGAGACAAGATACCCAACACTCAAAGTTAGGGCAAGAAAGGTTTCTTTATCTCATAGTTCATAGAGGTTTCAGTCCACAATCAGCTCAATCCATGGCAGGGTGGCATGGCAGACAGGCAGAGGGCAGCAATGTGGGCAAGGGGAGCAAAAGGGGCCTAAACAGCTTCTTCCTGTGCCTTATGTCTTATCCAGGCTAGTAGAATTAGAGCTGTGCCAAACCAATCAGTGGATTTATTTAGTAATCACATGCCCTTAATCCTAGCATCACACTCTAGATCCAGCCACCTCTTACCACATGAGGCTTTGGGAGGACATCTAGACACAAACCATAACACTTACCAACAAAACACTTTAAATAACTATACATACATTTTAAAGTGATTCTATTCCTCTAGAGAACTCTAACTACCACTGAGGTATTGTATTTTTCCTCCTATATATTGTATATTTGTCCTGCAAAAATTTTTATATTTTAATTCTTATATTCACAAAGAATATTTGCCAATAATATTCCTGTTTATGATGTTCACTTTCTTGTTTCAAGGTTCTGTCTAGCTGTATAAACTACTTTGGGAAGTAATTCTCCTTTTCGAATCCCTATGAAGAATTGTGTAACTTTGGAATGATCTTTTTAATGAAAGTTTTATATGAACTATTTTTTCTCTGTATTTTATTTTGAAAAGAGTATACTAGTTTAATTTCTTCAGGGGTTATAAAAATTCATGTTTTCTATTTTATGTTATTTTTCTAGGAGTACAAATTTATTGGTGTATATAACCTGTCATTTCATACATGATCAGATGGAAGACCAGAGGATAAATGGTCTATATAATAGCTCAACATTAGTAATGTCTTCTTTAAAAAGTTAAATATTTTCAAATTGTACTTTTGGTTAATATCTCTTGAAAATGAACCTATATAAGGAAAACTGTAAACATTAGATGTTCCCAAAATCATGGATTACAAATTTCAACATTTAATCAAATATTACTTGGAGTACATATTCAGCAAATACATACTTTGGGGGAAATGTTTAAAAAACATACGTCATGTTTACTAATGTCCCATTGACCAAAGCCAGACACAATATGCCTGGAAATTACACAAAATTTGGATACCAGAAAACATGATATATAGGCTATAAAATCTATGAGTTAGAAGTGTTTTTTTTAAATCTCAAGCAAGTCCATAAATTCAGAAAGAGACCAGACAGAACATGGTGGAGAGGAACTTGGAGTCAGTCCACTTATTGAAAGTAGTTCAGAAATGGGTAGAGAGTCACCCTTCAGACAGGTTCAATGTTAATAATAACTATTAGTCCAGGACACTAGCTTGCCTTACAGAACGGAACACAAAGGAAAGGAGTTTCTATAGGTAGGCACAGCATAGCAAGACAAAATGAAGAAGCAAACAGTAGTCAGGAATCAAAAGGCAGAAAATTGGTCTCAAAAACTTCCAGTCAGAAAATTATAATTCTTAAAAAATTAAATGGAGCAATTTAAAGTCTAGTTTGAAGCCTAGACTTTAAAGAACTGGGAATAATAGAGATAAGATGATGGCAGATACCATGGGAATAGGGATGAAATGGTATCCAGATATTTAGGACCAAATGTCAGACAACAACATGGTCTTAATAACTAGACAGAAGGTACTTGTTAAAAAAAAAAAACTGGAAGGAAAACCAAAGCCATACAAATCCAAATGTAGCTTGATTTCAGATCTCTGAGTACTGATAAGATGTCTCAATTCCCCCAAATTGTAGGCATGGCTGGCTAGCCAATGAAGAATAGACATGAGTCCTTTCTACACTAAAGCATCCTTTCCTGTAGAGAATTCCCATTACCCATTCTCCATAGTTTTGTCTACTCCACAATCAGCAATATGCATGTGACTTAGACCTAGTAAACAATAGCTATCCTCCCACTAAGAGAGATTTGTCGTAGGGGTGAGGCTGCGCTCTAAGTCGAACCAGTCAATGTCCTGCACTGGGAATGATTTTCAGATATGGGAAAGAGAACTCTTTTTCTGCTGGAATTGCTAGGTTGTAAGAATGTAACTGACTCTAAGTAGGTTGCTTTCTCCACAGTCTTTCTGCAAGATAAAATCAAGCAGAACAAGCACATATGAAAAAGCAAATCCTAGTGGCTTCCTAAAGCCACTAAAACTACATTTTCTACAGCTCTCACTTCAACTGTATGCATTTTGCCGCTATTCTTTCCTATCACATGAGTGCTGCCTTAAAAATATTATAGATTAGGGGGCTTAAACAAGAAAAATATATTTCTCACAGTTCTGGAAACTAGAAATTCAATGCACCACCATTCCGAGAACCATTCTGTAAAAATCACACCAGATGATATTATTGTTTTGTTTGCTTACAAGCCTTTTTTTCAGTAACAATTATTCACCAGACTAAAGTGCTAAAACCCAAAGATGTAGATCTACCCTATGATACAGTAATCCCATCACTGGACAAGTATCCAAAGGAATGGAAACCAATAGCAGAAGAGATATATGTAGGCTCATGTTCATTGCTGCATTATTTACCAAAGTTAAGGTATAGGACTAACCTGAGTTGACCAATGAATGAATAAAGAAAATGTGGTATATTTACACATTGAAAAACTATCCAGTCTTAAAGAAAAAAAGGAGATGGAACTTCTGTCATTTGCAACAACATTGAAGAAATTAGGTTAAGTGAAAAAAGCCAGAAATACTGCATACTCTCACTTAGATATGACATCTAAAGTTGAACTTTTCAAAGCAGAGAATAGCATTATGAGAGTGGGGGCAGGAAGAAAGAAGGAGTGGAGAAGAGATGGTATATAGTCAAAGGGTACAAAGATTCAGATAGACAGGAGGAGTCAATTTTGAGCTCTATAGCATAGCAAGTTGACTATAGTCAATAACAATGTATCATTTATTTCAAAATGACTAAGTTTCAAGCATCTCATCACAAAAAAGATAAGTATTCGGAGTGATGAATACTTAAATTAATTAAAGCTTAATTTAATCATTCTACATTGTTTACATATACCAAACAGCACACTGCTCCACTTACATATATATAATTATGACTTGCCCATTAAAATGTAAATCAAAAACTTAAACTAATGAAGTGATGCAGAATTATGAATCGTCCTCATGATTCTGAAAACTAAAATCTATTCAAAAATAGATATATCAGCATTATACATTAATCTTCATGGTTTTACTTGACATTACAATTTGAGTATTCACTGGACACTAATTAGTCTTAGTCTCCAGCAGAAAGAATTTTATTGCTCCCGTTCAGATGAGATTTTTGTTCTACCCTATCTAAATTAAGAGTGTTTGGGGGTGTCTGGACACAATTAGTACTGGCAATGTGTGAGCCAGGAAAGTGATCTTTTCACAAACTTACTTTGACTCTCACAATTAGAAGAAAATAATCCCTCAGGTGAGGGGAAAGGGGATTTAATAATTTTAGAATAGGTAATTTTCCCTAGGGTATTAAATGAAAAACATCAGGACACAGAGGGGTGACAAGATGATAACATGTTTTCTCATTCTATCATTCCTTCCTCATTTATGAGTTAGATTTGCGTCAACCACTTGGTCATCATACAGCAATTCATACAGGAAATGCAGGTTTTACTTTTTGTTTTATTCATCAATTTTCGAAATAATGAGTTGATTTCCTTACATCTTGTAAAAATTCAGAGTTCCATTTTTTCATCATATATAAGTTCACAGTAAAAAACAGCATGACTACTCCAGTTTTAACAAATTGAAAACAGGTATCTCCACCATAAATGTCTTTAGAGAAACAAGTTGCTACTTTATACTGTTTATTGTATGAAAGATTAAAGAATTTTGATCATCATCAACCAGTTCTGATATGTAAATATTAAAAGACTGTATATGAGAGTTCCATTTTTTAACGTCAGTATCAATATAAACCCTTGGATTTACACATATTTGATGTGTTTCAACCCACATTGCTCTTACTATGCTTAAAATTATACCACCTTTAAACAGTGAGATCCTACTCATTTGACTTTCTTCAAACTCACTTTGACTCTCACAATTAGAAGAAAATAATTCCCTGCATGAGGTGATTATTCGAGTCCTTTTTTTGGTTGGGGGGGTGTTCCGGGGATGGAACTCAGGGCCTTGAGCTACTGAGCTAAATCCCCAGCCCTATTCAAGTCCTTTTGAAAGACATTAGTCTTATTTTTTATTAGTGTATATTAGTTACATAGGATAATTGGTTTCATTCTGGCATTTCATACATGCATATAACATACTTTGCTCATCCTCTGCCTCCCAACATTAACATTCTTGTCCTTCCTGCTCCTTTATTCTCTTCCAACTCTAATAGTTTCCATTCTACTTTTAATGTCCTGTCTCTCGCTCTCCCACATATGAAAGAACACATCTGATACTTGTCTTTCTCAGTCTGACTTATTTTGTTTAACATGAAGGTCTCTAGTTCCATCCATTTTTCTGCAAATGACATGATTCTTATTTATGGCTCAAAATACTCCATTATGTACATAAACCATATTTTCTTTATCCATTCATCAGCTGATGGGCGCTCAGGTTCTTTGCATACCTTAGCTGTTGTGAATTGTGCCCTAATAACCACAGATATGCAGAGATCTATAGTATACTGACTTTAATTCTTTCAGGTATATACCAAGGAGTGGTATAACTGGGTTACAAGGTAGCTGTTTTTTGTTTTATTGAGGTACCTCCATATTGATTTCCACAGTGGCTGTACTAATTTACATTCCTGCTAGCAGGGTCAAAGGGTTTGTTTTTCCCCTCATCCTTGCCAGCATTTGTTGTTTTTCACATTAGCCATTTGGGTCAGGGTGAGATGGAATCTCAGGGTAGTTCGGTTTCGAACTTTTTAATGACTCAAAATACTGAACAGTTTTTCATACAGTTATTAACTATTTGTACGTCTTCTGAGAAGTACTTGCTCGGTTTATCTGCCTGAGGGTTTTTTTTTTCATTTGTTCAGGGTCTTTTATTTATTTTTTGACATTGAGCATTTTAAGTTCTTTACATTCTGGATATCAATCTTGTGTCAGAAGAGTAGTTCACCAAAAAAAAACACTACAGAACACTAAAGAAATAAATTGAAAAAGACACCACATGATGGCAAGATCTCCATCTTGTCAACACTGTTAAAATGACCATATTACCAGAAGCTATCAACAGATTCAATGCCATCCCCACCAAAATAACAATGACATTCCTCAAGCAACTGAAAAAAATTCTAAAATTTGTATGGAAGGACAAAAGACCCAAAGTAACCAAAGCAATCCTGACTAAAAATAGCAATGGAGGTACCATAATACCTTATTTAAAAATATACTACAAAGCCATCATAATAAACAGCATAGTACTGGCATAAAAACGGACAGTTATATAAGACCAGAATACAGGATACAGAAACAAACTCACACAACTACAACCATCTGACCCTTAACAAAGGGATTGAAAACACACTTTAGAGAAAAGCCAGCCTCTTTAATGAAGACTGGTGCTGGAGAACCTGAATATGCATATGAAGAGGTTGAAATTATATCACTGTCTCTTGCACTGTACACAAAAGTTTCAAATGGATCAAAGACCTAAGTATAAGACCTGAAACTGAAACTGCTCAAAGAAAACATAAGGAAAGACATAAGCACGGGCAACCATTTCCTGAATAGGACTCAAACAGTACAGGAGATAATAGCAAGAATCAACAAATGGTACTGCATCAAATTAAAAAGCTTCTGGACAGGAAAGAAAACAATTGATAGAGTGAAGAGACAGCCTACAGAATGGGAGAAAATCTTTGCTACCTACCCTTCCCACATGAGTCTTTAATAGTTTGATTTCAATATGACATAATGCTCCAGTTTCATCTTGCATGTTTCTCTTTGCATATCTAGAATCAGGATTTTCCCAAGAATCCTAGTTTCTTTTTAGGGAAATGTCAACTTGAAGAACATAATTCAAGTGCCAGTAAACTTGTTCTTACTGGACAGATGTAGAAAGTGTACATTTTTAAAATAACTCATAATATAAAATTGACACTTCCAACTTAAATTCACCATAGAATGACATGATTTTATCTTCATATCCTTTCACCAACATTGTATCTTTATATCTTTTCAAACAAAAATTTTTGATTTTTCAACCAAAAATCTTGCCTCTCCACGTGCCAACATAAATGCCCATTTTCTTTATCACAAAAGCCACAAAACCAGTACAATCAACTACTTAATACATTTCATTAAAATTACTAGAAACAATTTAAGACTTTTTACCAGTTCTTTGTATACCATGTGTATGTCACTAAGAACCCACAAATTACTGGGTTCTAAAAGACACTTGAAATAATTCCTTTCTGTTTGGTATGCAATTAACTCAATAAAGTTAAGTTCATTTATTTCATTTTGTCTTCAATGATAAAATTGCTTTTAAAATTTAACTTTGTTTTATAACCGCAGGAAATATTTACATAGTTTCAAATAAGATCCGCAAAAATGTTTTCATGAAGGAAATCTACCTTTTATTATCTAATACCTCCCCTCTCTCATTAATAACCCTTCATAAAAATTTACTTTACCTTTCCATTCCTAATCAAATGAATAGGTATCTACCATTTCTCTTAAATCAGATACACAAATCTTGAATTTTGTCATTTAAATTATTTTAAGGATTCTTTTTTTTTAAGGATTCTTTCATTGTAATAAATTTTCCTCTTTTTCTCAGCTGCACAATATTCCATTTCATATAATGTTTCATCATGTTTTATATCCTATTGATAAACATTTCAGTTCTTTCTAGACTTTAGCTGTTAAAAATTATGGCTGCAATAAATATTTTTATTTGTATACCTCTGTATGTTTTACTAGCAGTGGTTGGAATAGAATCTTAAAGTAAAATTGCTGGATCAAAGGTAAATTCATACATAATGTTGCTAGGTTATTATCACTTTCCCTCCAGAATAGTTCTATTACTTTTCATCCTCACTAGAAATGTATTGAGATATCTGTACCCCCAAACTCAGCTGAAAGAATATGTGGTCAAATTTAGGAATTTTCCCAATCTGACCGTAAAGACTGGTATCAATGAGCACTTTTAATTGTTATTTTTTATTTTGACCAATGTCTGTCATCTTTTCGTATGATTTTTTTTTTTCTGTAGAACTCATTGCTATTTTTTTTGGCTCAAGTTCCAATATTGCCATTTGCTGTTTTCATTTTGTTATACTATGGATATTAAATTTGCAAATAAATATTGTCCAGTTTATGGAGATTTTAAAATTTATTGCATATGGTGCTTTTTACCATGTGAAATGTTTTAAAATCATTTCTATGTTTTCAAGTTTGCCAATTTTTTCACATTTTGCATCTGAATTTTAAGTCTTATTCAGGAATGTTTTCCTCACTTCCAGTGTTAGTCAGTGTTCTGTCACTACAACAAACACTTAAGATAAATCAACTTATAAAGAGAACAATTTTATTTGGGCTCATAGTTTTGGAGTTTTCAGTCCATGGCTGAGTGGCCCCATTGCTCAATACCTGTGGTGAGGTAGCACCTAATGGGTGAACCACACAGCAGAGCAAAAACCACACACCTCGTGGCCAGGCAGCTAAAGAGAGAAAAGCCTCAGGTCCCACAATACCTTTTGACAGCATGCTCCTGCTGATCCAAAGACTTCCCATTAAGCCCTACCTCTTAAAGTTTCTACCACTTCCAAAGCACCGTGGGACAGAGATGAAGCTTTTAACACGTGGGCCTTTGGGGAACATTCCAGACCCCAACTATAATATCCACTAATGTAGGAGTTCAAGTTTTCTCCACTATTTTGTGGTTTCATGTTTTACATTTAAATCCTTGAGATAATTTAAAGAATAGATTTCATTTTAATTTTCTCTTTGTGGTGAGCCAGCTTTAATATCTCCACTTATTTTAAAGTCCAATCTTTTCACTGATTTGGAGTACCAACTTTGTCATATGGTTAATTTCCATATGTAATTAAGTACACAATATTTATGGATTTTTTTCTATACCATTTTTATTTCTATATCTATGTCACACTGTTTAACTTATGAAGATATTAATATTTAGTATGGCTGTGTTCAAAATTCCTCTTCTTTTCTATTTCCCAGACTATTCTTGCTTGTTTTTCCTTCTTGATGCATTTTGTAATCAGATCCTCTTGCAAACTCTGATGTCATTTTATCTCGTGTCAATGAATTTATAAATACATTTAGGAAGAGCTGACATCTTTATGACATTGTGTCTACCGGTACAAGAAAATAGTATATATTGCAATTTGTTTCTATCTTCTTTTTTGATTTTTCAGGAGTCTTTATAGTTCAGAGACCTCTCAAATAAATTTTGGCCATTTTGTGCTGTTTTTGACAACTTTGTATTTTTGATACATTCTTTTCCATTATATCTCCTCAGTGATACTTTCATTTATAAAGGTTATAGTTTTTTCTAATGTCAGTTTTATTAACTGTTACTTTAAAATTCTTCTGTTGTTTGTAATAACTTTTACTTTCTTTTCACTAATCCAAGTGCATAATCATATTTTGGTAGTAAAGAGATGCATTTTATCTCTTCTTTCCCATTCCTATATTTCTGAATTTTTCTTATCTATTTACATTGGCTAATAATTCCAAAGCAATGTTAAAAAATAATAAAGAGAATGGATGTTATTGTCTTGATTGTGACTTTACCAGGAAATTCTCTACTTTTCCTTCATTATAAGAGACTTCAGGGCTAAGATATATACTTTACTATATCAAAGAATTAGAAATTAATACCTTTTTAAAATGTTATTTTACTGGTACATTTTAGATATACATAATTATAGCATTCATTATAGGGAATTTGTACCTGTACATGACATATCTTGCTGCTTCTTTTTTTCTCATTCCCCTCCTCTCCTTTCAACCCCTCTTCCCCTCCTAACATCTTTTTTCTTAGATGGCTCTTCTATATATATAGTAGTAATCACTGTGATTCTTTTTGTTTTTTCTGAGCTTTATTTATCTGATAGATTGCATTAGAGGATTTCTTAACCTACTATTTATTGTTATATATATAATTTTTAGAGGTACACTTCATCTTTGGGCCTTCAAAATAACATCACTTCTTGTTGCTATAGACTTTTTCATGGACCCACTATTTTTGCCTTTCTTTCTTTGTTTATATTGATCCTTGACTGAGTTGACATCTATTCAGGTCTAGTGTTATGAACAGACATGGTAAATTGGATGCCCTTAAGCATCACTTAAGGACATAGACATCAGACATTTGGGGCATTAGCTGATTTATCTCAAATCTAAAGTTAGAAACATCATAATGAGTATGTCCGTAATCCATTTTATGGTGTGTAGCAAGTATTTATGCTTTGTGGCTCTGCTGAAATTTGTTAAAATACTCTGCTGTTATACTGTCTGTGTTGGTAATTAAATGCTTATCCCAGGACATAAGAAATTAATGTATATCTTCCTTCCTATGTTGTTGTGTATTAGAAGTTTCCGTATAAAATAAATACAAAAAGGAATGATCTATTTGCTTGGGTTACAGGAGGAAATGTAATTCTAGAATAATGGTAGGAGACCTTTACTGCATCAGAGAATATTTTCTGTGCCGTATGGGGGTGACCTGCTTAATTAGTATATTCCCTTCCTTTCTGAGCTACAGGAAGACAGAAAATGAGTAAAACTCTTCTTGCACAAAGAGGTCAGCATACATAGACTGGGGAAGTGTTTCTCAGTCTAATGAAATTCCAGCAACTCTCCACAGATGTTACCCAACAGGGCACTCTTTTCATTCATTTCCAAAGCCATTGCATTGAAGTTTTCAAAGAAAAATAGGGAGAAGACAGCATGACACTACATTGCCTCAGAATTTTCAATAGTTATTTGTAAAAAAAATTCATGTGTTGCCACATTTTCTTTTTTTTCTTTTTAAACTTCCTGCTATTATCACTAAAAACACAAATTTCCCACCCATTTTGCCCTTACATTTAGATAAAGTAACAGGAATTAGGAGTATATAATGATTTATAAGTGAGATTTATATTTGTAGAGTTGAAGTTTTGATTCTCAGTAATGCAGAACAACCTCTGGAAAATAATAAATATTGTGGCCCATGCAAAAAACCACCTCTTTGCACAGAATTCTCTGCCCTCTGCAGACTGCTCTGGGACAAGCAAAAAAGAAGTGCATAATTGTAGACTTTTTTAAAGGCTGCCAATCAAATCTCTTTTAAGAAACAAATTTATCCTTGTTTTATACTACAAAGACCAACTTAAAGACATTTCCTCCAAGAAACATTTCTCTTCTTTTCACACTTTTATGCAATAAGGTCACACAGTTCAGATCTGAAAAGCAAAACTGAATAAGGCTCTCAGTAATGTATGTTACTATGCTGAATTTGGACTGAAATGGGGCATTTATCCTATTTTTTTAGTAAAATCCTAAAATATGATTTTATTACTTCCTCAGTTAAATAACTAAAATGAGTAAATTTAATTCTTTTATTTTGTTTCCGAAACTCTGGAGTCACATCTATAGGACAGAGATAATAATTGTGTCTGCTTCAAAGTGTTATTGTGGAAACTAAATAGGTTATGTGATACACTCAAATAAAAGCAAAATAAATTAGTAAAATAGCTGGTAATAAATGCTAACTACACATATTATTTTGTTATCACAAATTATTTTGTATAATTCAGTGAGTTAAAAAGTAATACCAAAGCAATAAAAGCATAATTTCTATATTAATAATTATAAATTTTCAAAAACTCCCTAGCTATGTTCTTTCCTGTCTATTCCTCAAAATATCAATCATGATATTTAACTGAGAACAAAAATGCTGTTGCCTTTATAAGCAATATATGATCATAATTTCCTATGTGGCCCTTTAAACTATATATTATTAGAAATAAGTCATAACATTTAATTAATTCTGCATATAACCAAGCAAAGACTTGCATATGGACAATTCAATTAGTCACTGCCTGAGGTAGACCCTCAGGAAGAACTAGTCTGTCTCCTGGGTATATTTTTTAACTCCTACTTATGACTCAGTGGAACTCTGCAATTTGTGAAACTGGTATGCCCACCATGACCAGCTGCTCACATATTCACCCAATATTGACTCAGCACTTTCAATGACTCAGAAATAACATAGTAACCTGAGAAAAGACAATAGTATGTAGCCTGTCTTCAAAGATCTCATAGTCTAGCAGAAGAAAGAGATGTTTAAAAGAATCACAATTTAAGGCGACACATACTTTGGGCACTATGGAATAACATTTCATAACTTCCTTGGCTGAGTCAGTGAGATCATGACTAATCGGAATAGCAAGTAGGAATTAGTGATGGAGGGCAGTGCCCTCTTCCAGCCACCTGCATGCTGCAGAGCATCTGACATCTGGACATAGCGCACAGACTGTTTGAGTTTGGATTCCTGTTCTGCTAGTTATGAGTTGAGTGATTTTAGGCAGATTATTTAATCTTTTGATTGTTTTCCCACAAAATGAGGATTATAATAGTTTCTAAATAGTAGAGTGATAGATAAAAAATGTGTTCAGCTTCTGTAGGGACAGCAAGTCCTGGTTCAGGGTATCATTATTATTGGTTTGCTTTTGTCTCATGGCCTTCCCTGACGCTGCCAATCAAGTTATAATTTTCTGCATATGTCTTCATACCTCAGGCATATCAGAGCAATTGACATTATAGTCATTCAGTGAAAGCATGATCAGAAGGTTCTGATCAGAGCTATTAAGAACTTACTTAAACCGTATCTGAATAAAGGGCTGGGTAATAAGGAACATCAGGTTGAATATGAAAGTTCATTTCTTCAGAATGTCCCTACACACTTAGAGCCAAGTTGTTCTGCTGACTAGAACACAGAAGTTGGTCACAATATTGAAGCTGAATTTGCATCAATTACACAAGAAATCCATGTCCACTGAAGACATCAGAAAGCATAGACAATCTCACAGAAGGTTAAATATCTCTGGTATGATAAACCCAAAGTATAAATAATTTAAAGAGTAAAAGAAAAGCTAGATGATAAGAAACAGAGAGATGGACTTTGTGGAGATGGGAAGGGGATCTGAGGATGGGAGGATAAGACACAGAGGGAGGGGAACAGAAAGTAAAAAAGGATCAAGATGTGATATGTGTATGTACTAATTCCCCCGGATGAATATACGTATTACGTATCACAAACACATACTAATAAAAATTTTAAAAGAATGTATAGACAATCAACAGTTTCATAAAATTCATAATCAGCTATAATCCCACCACCCAGAACAAAAGAACTGCAGCATTCAGATATGAATGTTTTCAGTCTTTCTTCTGCACATGCATGCTCTGATAAAATGCAACTACCCTTCTGCCCGGCTCTTTACTAACCCCACACATAATCCCACTCAAACATCTCTTAGGAAGAGATAGTTTGTCATCCAATTAGTCAGAGATCAGAATGGCTTCTGGGCCACACTCAACCAGTGGGCCAAGCTATTATGCCTTGAAGTAAAGTCTCCAAGTTCTTTGGAGTCTTTTCACTCACTTCTTTCTATGATCCTGAGATAAGAAAATCAAGGACTACAAGTGTGTGTGTGTCCCATCAACTCTGTATCTGTAAATAGATAAGTTAGGTCAGGGCGAGTTTGACAGGCCTAGCTGTCCCAAACTCAAAAGGCTTCACTTAAAGATCTCTAGACTGAACCATGCTCTGTGTTCTACTGGTAGCTCACAGGATGAACTAGACCTTTCTCTAATAACTCCTATTGTTCTTTGAGCATCACTTGCTTGGTTGGCCACACCATGGAGACACATAATCAGCATGGAAGAATTTTGGCATCCTGGAATCCTTAATCATAATCTCATTGCAGAAATACCAAAGTCTTACCTCTAATCTCTAAAAATACACATAAATGAACCAATTTACTTTCATAAAATTGAAATTATACTATACATGTCACCTTATTAACTACTTATGTTAACTGATTCACTTCATTTTATATTGATAAATAAATACTTAACCTCATATCTGCTTTCCCATTTTTAATTCTTTTACTTATTTTAATGATTTTGTTGAATATTACTATAATTTATTAATCTTTTATCACAAGAAATATGAATTGTTTCTAAGCTTTTACCATTAAAAATAATGTCTCTGAAAATCTGTGTACATGTATAGTTTTGACTGTGCCCAATTATACTCAATAAATATATCCTTTTCTTCACCATAGCAAATATGCAGAGTACCCTGCCATCCTTTCTACCAAAGCCTGACTTTTCCCATGTCTGTATCTAGGCAGCTAGAAGAAGTTCAGATGAAACAGTATGTAAATAGCCTGAGTGGGTTGCAGCTCCAAATTGGATTAATTGGTCCCTCAGGTAACTACTCTTGAATTTTTAATGGCTCCTCTGGAACAGAGGAAACTGTAGAGCTGAATTTAGCTATCAGAGTCAGACCTGAAAATCTGAAGCATGGTCAACAAGCCAAGATCATTGGAGCTAACTTAACACGTCTGAAGTTCCCACCAGCCAAGCTGTTGGAATATTTAAGGGATAATAATTGCTGGACCTCAGACTCACGCTGAGCCTGGCAAAGAGGATTTAGATTTATTTAGAGGGTATTTTGGAAAGTATTTCAGGATGTAGCTAGAGCCAGAGATCAAAGGCATTCTTTTCAGATCTTTAAGTGACTAAAGGGACAACTGTAGGTACTAAAATCTCCTTTGAGGGATGCTACGGGACCAAATCTTCCCAACTCAATGAAACACTGTCACTGATGTGTGTGAAATAAAAACACAAATTTATAAGTAATAATAGTAATGATAACAATCATCATCATCCTTTAAAATAATGATCTTTTAAAAATGCATCATGTGGGAAAAAAAAATTAAGAACAAGGCTGGTGATCGCCACAAAGCAAATTGGGGATTACATCAGGATACTGGCAAATGAATACATTTTCCAAGGATTTGCACCACTGTCCATCTTCTCCAGCACCCCTGAGAATAACAAAAGACAAAAAAGCCCTACAGATACTTTTGTTTCTGCCTAAACATTATCATTTTTCCCCTCTCTTCAATCCTTTTCATTTAGTAACTGCCTTCTTTATCTAACAGATCTGTCAATCACATGCCATAGTCCTGCCTCCCCCACTATAGGCAAAGACATGTGATACAACCTCCACTATAATCAAAGGTATGTGATACAGGTTGGCCAATCAAAGCACCTCATGGTCCTGGAGCTAATAATTAGCCAAGGGGCAGATTCATGACCCAAGTTTAGCCAATGGCAATCATTTATTGAATACTGATAGGAAACTGAGAGAAAATTTCTCTCCTTTAACAATTATAAGCCTGTGAATCATGTAAAGCATAGAGTTACTAGGTGGTATCTTAATCATTACTAGGAAAAAGTCTTCCAAAATGATCAAGTTCTTTTAATTACTGCTCTTTGATGTTAATTTATGTCTCTTGCAACTCAAAAAAATCCTCATCCAAATATCCTGGGATCATTTGATTTCTATAACAAGTTATCTTACTCTAAAGAAAAGACTAATGTTGGAATAGCAGAATTTGTCATAATTCACTTGTAAGTTGGATATGGCATGGCAGTTTGATTCCAATTTTACTTATGCATTCTAGAATTGCTTCTGTTGGAGAGCACACTTGATTTCATTCACATTTCTTCTCGGGGCTAGCACTGATCAAAGAGAATAATGGCATGCTTCCTATATTATTCACTCATTTAATCTTTCAAATTACTACATGATCACTTTTTCCATTTTCTTCAAAGTCATTTAACATGACCTACTCAATCACATCGCCTTTACTCAAGTAGGAATTCCAAGTATTGTTCTCATACTGAAATAATTTGAAGATATTTGTAATGAAGAAGAGGAGAAAGGTGAGTTGTAATTTAATGGTGTATAGAGTTTCAGTTTTGTAAAATAAAAAAAAGTTCTTAACATTTTCCACAACAATATGAATATACTCAACATTACTGAACTACATACTTACAAAAGATTAATATAGTAAATTTTATATTATGTATTTATATAATAAAAATGTATAATATCATAAGATAGTCAGATAAGATGTGCTTTAAGACTTTAGTTTTACAGGCTAAATTTATTTGAGGAAGAAAGATATATTGTTGTAAAACTTTCTGAAAATCATTTGGAAAGGAAGAAGAACTCCCAGGGCCTTACAGTGTGCTTGGTACCAAGGCTTCTCAAGATGAGGAAAGCTATTCTGTGTACTATATGGCAAAAGAATTGAGCTTCTGGAAGAAATTCAGGACAGAGAGAGAGAGGAAAGACAGTAAAATAGTGGTTGAGTTGGACATGATTTGAACCCTTCCCGGGTACACATGAAATGCTTCATATGAGTCAATTCTTTGAGAAGAAATTCACAGACATTTCATTACACATCTGGGTCAATGCTGCAGCTCAGAGGAGGACCCACTGAGAAGCAAGGTAGAAAGGTTTCAGCTGATGTCTGGATTAAATGGTTTACAAGGCATTTGCCTATTCATTATCTAATTTGGTTCTGTAGTAACTTATAAAAACAAGTATTAATATTAATAACACTTTACAATCAAAAAGGCTAAGACACAGGAAAGCTAGGCACATTTTCCAAAGCAATAAGTAAGGAATTAGCCTTGTCCTCTGAATAAAGATCTTCCAACATACATTTCCATGTTGTCTTCCAACTGGCACTGTACAATTCCATAGACTTTCCTCAAAGTCCGTACCTGCCTCCAGTGTCAGCCCAAACCTAATTTCCAATGTGCAAAATTTGAAGATTAATACATTATTATCTGAAAATGAGCTCTGATAATTACCTGAGACTGAGCTCTGAGATTCCAAGGACTAACCATGATTTATTCATCTTTAAGTTCCCAGTGCTAGGCTCCTAGAAGGTATTCTTAATATGTTTGCTGAATATAAACTGAATTAGTTACCTTTCTAGAGTCAATGGTTTGCAAGAGAGCAGATTGAATACAGAAAAAATGCAAGTTATACCATTCACACACGCAAGCCAAATGCAGGAAGGGTGCAGAACATCTATCTATGCACTGGAGACCCAAAAGATCCAATCAAGAGTTAAGAGCCCACGGTAATATCCCAGCAATGTCTACACTAAAAGGCTGAAGAAATCTATACTGGAACCAGGATAGATGCTCCCAGCAGAGATGAGGACCAGAGCTCCCCTGAAGTGAACAGCAGCATTCCTCAGTGACAGCAAGACCCAAGCTCCTTCTGCAAAGAGAACAGCCAAGTCCCCTTTAGGAGAACCAGCTCCAACAGAGCTTCTCCCGGGAAATAGCCAGGCGCTATCTCCTGCTCCCGATCTCCTTTATGCTGTTTTGGCAACAATCCTCAGTTGGATCCTCTATGCCCAGAACCACACCAACTCAGTCCAGCTGGCCATTCCTGCTCAAGTTAACCACAGTAAGTCCACCACATATACCATTTCAATTTTGGACATTTTATGTGAAGTCTCATTCTGACCTGGTAAGATACAAAATCAATCATTTCTTGATGGAACTGAATTCCAATTCATCAGATTGTTTCCATGATGTTGTTAGGATTACACACCTTAGAACTTTATTACACACCTTGGAACTTTATTACACATATTGTGTTTTCCCTTAAAGACATTGTCTATTCTCACATCTACAATAGAGACATGAAGGACAGCTGATTGATATGAAGTACAATTCTCAGAATTAGACTGCTGAAAATCTAGAGGTTCCAATCACTTTCTTCTTAGTCCCACCATCTTAAGATTAAAATCCTTGAAAACAATTGTCATTTAAAATAAATTCAAATATTCATCTTGTTCCTCTCTTTTCATATAATCATTTAAGTTATAGACTTTAAAACTTGGTCTCCTTGGAAAACTTTTGCATTGGTAATTCATTGCCTCCAAACAATTCAAAGCTTTTGACTTCTGACACATGTGGGTGATTGCATTTATATTCTCTTACTTGGAATACAAGAGAGGTAACTTTCTGTTCTCCATTATGCCAGTCGACAGAAATAGTCATAAAAATTTAGATGAGAAAAAGCAGAAGAGGTATCTCTTTGAGGCAAAGTGAAATGAATCCAATCCTCCAGCTCTAGATTTGTGATCTTCTACCTCTTTAGCCTTGTTTCCCTCACAGTAAAAATTAGAATGCAGGATCATATAAAGTCATCTATAGTTCTAAAACTGTGTCATAGGGGACAGGGTGGGTTACAAAAGCTAAAACAGAACTTTAGCTTGGCCTATTTTATCATTGACTGAACTCAGGGGAAGATTTAATCTGACAAAAAAAATTCCATACTTTAAAAATATTTGAAAACCACTGATCTCCCATGCTTTCATAGTTCAACATTCCTTCCCTCTGATCTCACTCTAAAAGATAGTCTCAAAATTCCCATTACACTACTCATAACTCTAAGAGGCAGTCTAGCATTGCAAATTCATTGTGCTTGTGTGGCCCTTCCCATTACCGGTATTTAATAGTAACCGACAGAAGTTTTAAGCACTCTGCCAGGTGCTTTCACATTCATGGCCTCATTTAATTGACACATATTTGTTCATCTTTTCAATTTGCCATCACTAAGCTATCAATTATAGGAAATGTAAAGGGAACGTGACTAGGTACTATGGTGTCAGTAATTCTATACAAACTTAAAGCAAAATACTCTCCTTAGTAAGAAGAGCTTGGGATCTGGAAACAGACATGTTTGCCACACTGATGAATGTAGATTTGGGCAATTTTTTTAACTAACTAGCTCAGTTTTTCTCATCTACAAGATGGAGAGAGTGCCTACTCATTGGGTGGCGCCTTGGACAAATTGTAATACTTAACATGTTTTGAGTGCTTACAGGGCATCAGGTACTCTTAAGTCTTTCACAGAGACAAGCTAAGTTAATCCTCACATTAATGAAATGAGCTTATTAGTTCCAGTTTACTTATGAAATAATATCTGAAGCCCAGAGAACTTTTTCCAAGCTAGCACAGCTGCTATGCGAAGAAGCTAGGTTTGAAACCAACCCCAAAAAGTCTAACTCGAAGTCCGCAAACTTAACCAGTACACATAAGATAATGCCCGGGCAAGATCTAACACACTGCCTAGAACTGAGTAGTTGCTTGGTAGTGATTACTTCTTTTCTGAAACTCATTCCATTCTCTTTACCGTGTGGGCAGAGATACTAATAACACAACATACTACCAATTATAATTAAGTGCTTAAGCACACATACATGCCATCTATACCAGTCAGGAAAAAAGTCCATTGAAGGAGTGGACTTTCAGCTGGAGTCTGTAGAAAGACTAAAAGGAGGTAAATCCATTTTTGCAGAAAGCAGAAGGCATGGAGCCTTCTGCAAACAAGAGGATAGGAGAAGAGAAGTGAGTTGATAAGGTTCAGGATTGCTCAGTTGTGTTTGTATAGACATACCCTCTTTTAGGTCAATTTAACAAGTAAAACATATAAAGGATTTTTAGAAAAAAGTTAACAATCATCACTAAGCTTACAAAAGTATTCCACTTCTCAGAAGAATAAGTTGAAGGACTTACCTTGAAGTAAGGAACTCCTTCTTGGAAAGTGTAACACTGAGATTCCATTTCGCCTCAAAAAAGGATGGTTATCATTAAATAATAACAAATTCTGGCAAGGCTGCATGGAAAAAGGAACCCTTCTACACTGTTGGTGAGAACGTAAACTAGTACAACCACT